>CM037852.1:36441572-36724315 GCA_021234595.1 Delia radicum | reverse complement strand
AACTTATCCGTGAGTGTCTTTAACTTTGGAAATGGAACACCTTTTGTTAACAAATCTGCCAACATATCATTAGTGGGTAGATACTTAAGTTCAATGATCTTATTATCAAAACATTCACGAATAAATTTCACCCTTACATCAACATGTTTAGTACGTGATGAATATGCATTGTTAAGAGCAACATGTATGGCACTTTTATTATCACAATGCAGAATCATCGTTTTAACAGGATTTGGAGATATTTCGTTTTCTAATTTCTTCAGCCAAATAGCTTCTTGAATAGCTGCCACCATAGACATAAACTCCGCTTCAGTTGTAGACAACGCAATAGTTTTCTGTCGCTTTGTAGACCACGAGACAGCACCAGATTGAAGAGTAAATAAATATCCTGTAGTTGAACGCCGTTCATCCACATCACTGGCCCAATCTGAATCACAATAGCCAGTAAGATCACCATTACCTTTAGAGTATACAAGACCTTTATCTAGTGTACCTTTGAGATAGCGCATTACACGTTTGATAGCCTCCCAATGAGCCTTTCCTGGATTCCCACCATATCTGCTTAATACGTTCACAATGTAGCAGATATCAGGACGAGTAACTGGGGCAGCAAACAATAAACATCCAATTGCTTGCATATACGGCACATTTGACATATATTTTTTATCGGCTTCAGTTTTAGGACATGATTCAGCAGATATTATCTGATTGCAATCAACAGGAGTTTTAACAGGATTACAATCTTCCATTTTAAAACGTTTTAGCACATCAGAAACATATTGAGTCCAATTTTATAAAACTATTAGCACGAGTTATTTGAATTCCCAAAATAGAAGATGCTTCTCCCATGTCTTTCATTTTAAAATGGTTTGTCAGTTTTTGTTTAACTTGTTTAATTGTTTTCACATCATTTGAAAAAATTAAAACATCATCTACGTAAATGGCAATAAACAAGATTTTGTTTTCAGTTTTACGATAATAAATGCATTGGTCAACTTCACTTCGCTTGACACCCATATTCAACAAAACTTTGTTTAATGTTTCATTCCACACACGGCTTGCTTGTTTCAGTCCATATATCGACTTATTTAGCTTGCAGACTTTTCCAGTACCATCATTCATACCTTCTGGTTGATTCATATAGATTTCTTCTTCCAAGGTTCCATTAAGAAAGGCAGTCAGAGCATCCATTTGGTGAATCATTAGATTATGTTTAGCAGCTAACGCAATTAAATATCTAATAGATTCATACCTTACCACAGCAGCAAAAGTTTCATTATAGTCAATACTTTTCTCTTGACTATAACCCTTAGCAACTAGCCTAGCTTTCCTTCGAACCATTTCGCCAGTAGCATTTCTTTTGGTTGTAAAAACCCATTTACACGAAATCGGTTTCTTATTTTTAGGTAATTCACATAAACTCCAAGTTTTATTATACATCAACGTCTCATGTTCTTCCTTCATAGCCTGTGACCATTCAGAAGCATTTGGTGATGACATGGCCTTTTTAAGAGTAGACGGATCATCAGACACAAACTCTGAAGCACAGAAATTATATGAATATCGAGGCATTTTAGCAATTCTTTCAGAACGTCGAAGTTCAAAACCATCTTCTTCTCTTGGCCTTTTGTTACTTATTTCAGATGAACGTACCTCATTACCAGCAACTGTTTCGAATTGTTGTAAATCACTAACTTCTTGCTCATTAAAACCAATAAAATCTTCACCACTCACTGTGGACTCGTTGTCAAAATCAGCATCTGGTGGCAATTCGACATTAAGTGAAATTTCTTCCAAAGTTGTTTCACCGCTATAGCCTTTAATATCATCAACGAGTATTGGAAAATACAAATTGTTATTTTGGGATACTTCACAATTTTTTATTTTCAAAGAAAACCACGTCTCTGCTTGTTATAACATCTTTGGTTATAGGATTATAAATACGATAAGCTTTAGATTCTGTACTATATCCCACCAGAATACCATCAACCGATTTTCGTTGAAGCTTCTTACGTTTTTCCTTAGGGACGTGAACCATTGCCTTACAACCAAACACACGCAAATGTTTCAATGTTGCTTTCTTGTTACACCAAATTTCTTCAGGAGTACGTTCACTTCCTTTACATGGAACACGGTTTATTAAATAAGCAGCAGTAACAGACGTTTCAGCCCAAAATTCTTCTTCCAATCCAGCATCAAATAGCATACATCTCATTCTCTCAATTAACGTTCGATTCATACGTTCAGCAACCCCGTTTT
Source organism: Delia radicum (assembly GCA_021234595.1). Classification (NCBI taxonomy): domain Eukaryota; kingdom Metazoa; phylum Arthropoda; class Insecta; order Diptera; family Anthomyiidae; genus Delia; species Delia radicum. The sequence goes on along the minus strand of CM037852.1, from coordinate 36,722,056 downwards.
GTTCAGGAGTGTAGGGACAAGTTTTCTGATGCACGATGCCATGTTGTTGTAAAAATTTTGAAAATTGGTTGTTAACATATTCAGTTCCATTATCCGAACGCAAAATTCTTATTTTACTGGAACACTGATTTTCAACCAAATTCCTAAAATTTACGAATTCATTAAAAACATCCGACTTTCCTTTTATAGGAATAACAAATACTTTACGTGAGTAATCATCGACAAATGTTAATAAATACCGATTTCCCGAAAACGATTTTTGTTTAAAAGGTCCAACGACATCCGAGTGTATTATTTCAAGTAAACTCGTAGCACGACTACCAGATTCTTTAAACGATTTTCTGGTTTGTTTACCATTTACACACGTTACACACTGATCATTTGAATTAACGTCACAGTTTATACCATCACACGATCGTTTTACATTTTTAAGATAACTGTTGCAAATGTGACCCATCCGACGATGCCACAAATTTGCGTTTTCATTGGCGATTAACACTTGTCCATTTGGAGTTAAAACATCACAATTTAACCGATACAAATCATTTTCAATAAAAGCTTTTCCTATTAAATTTTTATCATTGTCAAAAATTTCACAAATGTTATTTTCAAACACAACTTTATTTCCTTTTTTGGTTAATTGACGGACCGAAAGTAAATTTGTACACAAATCTGGAACATATTCCACATTGTTCACAACAGCATCATAATTATTATTTTTTGTTTTAAGCAACATTTTAACATTGCCAACACACGACACGGACACTGTATTATTATTTGCCACGACAATTTGTTTATTATTTGTATCTTTTTTGTTGCACAGAAAATTTTCATTTTTTGTCATATAAGATGTCGCGCCCGAATCTACAGTGGCGGACAAAAGTATTAACACAGCAGCAAACTTTATTTTTAATCTTTTATATTTTTAAAATAAACCCCACTAGCCGGATATGGTATTCAACAAAATGTTTATTAACTTATAAATTATTAAAATACAACAAAAAAACTTATTCTTAGTATGTTATATTATACGAAAAAACTAAATATGTAATTCAAGTATTATTTTAGGCGGACAAAAGTATTCACACAGCTTCAAATGTTTGCACAAAAAATAAAATTTCACATGATTTAATACTTTCTGGAGTAGCCTTTCTTAGCTATGACTTCTTTTAATCTTCTTGGCATAGAATGGACCAATTTCTTCGTAACACAATCTCCAATATTTTTTAATTTTTTTAAATACAACATGCTTAGTGCTAGTTTTTTGTTGTATTTAAATTATTAATAAGTTATTAAACAATTTTGTTGAATACCTTATACGGCTAATAGCTTTCATTTTAAAAATATAAAAGATTTAAAATAAAGTTTGCTGCTGTGTGAATACTTTTGTACGCCACTGTACATACCATTCGACCGAATCTTTTTTACCTGAAAATAATGATGCATATAACATTTTACCATTATTTTTAGAACTGTTTTTATATTTTTCGTTGTTCGATTTTACATTATTTTTGTTAGGACAATTTTTACTAAAATGACCAACTTCATTACACGAGTGACATTTAAATTTTTTGTTTTTAAATTTATTTTTCGACACTAACGCATTTTCGCTACATTTGTTGTCAAATTTTGCATCTTGAAGCAACATATTTTTGACTGCATCTACGGTCAGCTTGGTTTTTGAATTCTCTACGGCCATTACCAAAGACCAAAATTCATCCGGGAGACCAGCGAGCATTAGAGATGCCGTCAGCTCATCATCAATATTAAAACCAGCATTTCTTACCTTTAGTGATGTCATTTCCATAGCACTTACATACTCTTGCATGGAATCAAAATCACCTAACTTCAGTTGCACTAGAGTTTTTAGCAATTCAACCTTTCTTGTTAGTCCATTATCTTGATATGCATTAACAAGAGCATCCCAGGCTTCTTTAGCTGTTTTTGCTGTAGCCAGCGGCGTACCCAGGATTTTGTTTCGGGGGGGGGGGGGCCCAATTTTTGTTTTTTATTAAATTTTGTTTTTGTTTGAAAAGCATATAAAGGGTCCGCCATCTAACGTTTTTTTCTTTCAACTAGTGCTTATTTCGTAAATGGTAACACTTAGCTCATGTCTGATTTGACAGATAATTAGTTTTATCCTTCCGCTGAACGAATATGGTTGTGTATACGCTTGAACAACGCTGGGAAATATTGCGACATTACTTTGAAAATCATGGTAATGTTGTATAATGTGTGCGAAAATTGCGTACGGATTTTGGAAGAAGAGAAGCACCGTAATCTCCGTAGCTCGGAGCTGCGATTTGACACCGTTGGACTATTATTTGTGGGGTGCCGTCCAAGATAAGTGTTACGCCAACAAGCCAGAGACAATTGACGCTTTAGAGGACAATATTCGTGAAGCTATTGGTTAAATACAGCTGCACACAATCGATAATGTGCTTAAAAATTGGACCGATCGTGAAGGCTACTGCATGGCCAGCCGAGGCAGCCATTTGAATGAAATTATTTTCCATTATTAACCGGAAGGATTGTACTTTCAAATAAAAAAAGAAATTTGAGAAAATATTGAGTAGTTTTTTTTTTATAGCATTTTCAAAAAAAAAAGTTATTTGGCTAACCCTTTAATTTTTTACATACAAGAGCCTATGTTTAATATTTTGTGTCTGTTAAATAAGTTTTGGATGGGAAAGTTACTATTGACGTTATACCCAGTTATGATAGCAATTTTGAAGCAAAATGTTTATGTTTTGACATGTCTTTGTTATTTTAGTTTTTTTATATCTACAAACAAGTTTTTTTTTTGAAATATTAAACAAATTTATGTATCAATTAAATAATTTTATTTTGATTTTTAAAGTGAGCTATCATATTAGTTGAGATCCTTATATACTATTAACAAAACTCTTAAAAGTTAATTCGACGATTTTTTTTCATAAAAGTGTCAATGATTTTGTCAGGTTCAACCTTTTCTCGATACACTGATGCAAGAGCTAGAGCACCAAGTCTAGCTTCACCCATAGAATTCCTTAAATATGTTTTCACTCTTTTTAGGGTGGAAAAACTTCTCCGCGGATGCAGTTGTAACAGGAATTACTATCAGTAAATGTAAAAACATGTAAACGTTTGGAAAAAGCTCCTTGTTGCAATCTTGAATAGCATCTAGCGGATTGATGGTATTTCTGTTTTATTTTTCCAGCAGTGTTTCCATAGATCAATTTCAGTTAATATAACATTAGTTTGATCTTTTAAATCAATTTTAAAAAATTCTATAATTGTATTAAATTCTTTTGATGGGGCATTAACGACTTGACTTGGTACAATGTTTTATAAATTTTTAACAACACTTTCATGCCCAGTAAATCTATCTTTCATACTTGTTATAACTTCTTCTAAATGGGAATTAACAACACTGCTCTATAGTAATCCTTTGGGTCAGCTGCTTGTAAATTTGATCGGTAATTCTGTGTTCCAACGCGTCTTGGTAGTTGTGGCTCAATACCATACGCCGTTACCATATTAATGGTCTCAGTGTAAATTAAAAAGAATTCTTCTTCGGCATTTGTTCGCATTGTGCTTAACATGTCAATTACTACATGGATGTGATCGTACGCCTTAATAATATCTAAATTGACAGACTGGAAGAATTTGGACAAGTTGTGCGTGATATTTGAAATTTTATTGCAAATTGCGACACCCAGAATAAATTCGAATTTACATATTTCACAAAAATCGAAAATATTTCGGGGGGGGGGGCTTTGGCCCCCAGGGCCCCCCCTGGGTACGCCACTGGCTGTAGCAATGTGTGCAAAATTGCTTGGTTCAATCATAAGCGTAATTTCGGCCAGCGCACTTTCATTAACTTCAATGTCTTGCTGACTGGTAACACCGAAATTCACCACTTTCCAACAATTCTTAATTACCAAATATGACTTCGCATGTCTCCACCAAACATCGAAATTCTCACGACCTCGTAATTTTTCGAATGGAAAACTTAACGAATTCGATGCCATTTCAATTTAGTAATTTTCAGCACAATTTATTTTTTTTTTTAATACGTAACAATCTTTTTACAATATACCACGAAACATTATTTTACACGCAAGACAAGAGACCCATAAGCTATTGAAAATGGTGGAAGTAGAATAAATTCCGGGTATTCGATTTGAATGTTTGAACAGAAGTAAATTGTTTTATTGAAAAATTGTTTTCTATAAATTGACAAAAATGAAAACAGATTCAAAACATAAATAGTTTCTAAAATAACAAGTAGAAATCTAACAGGTTCATTTTCAACATTTTTTTTGTTGATTTTTGCCTAACAATCAAAAAAAATCACCTAAAGAGTGGATTCATCCAATTTCATTTGGACTCCATTGGTCATATCGTCTAGTACCGACTGCCTGTAATCGTATTAACACTATACGAACAGCCCATATGTGGAAAGTATCTCATAGGTGCAGATATTTATTCCCGGCAAATTTTTTTTATATGACCATTGGTGAAATTCTCTAGCGGAGTTGCTTTGGCCTAGCAACAGGCCGTATGATTTCATCTAATCCGTCTTCATCTTCCTCACTTGTATTGAAAGTATAACAGGTAAAGATCATAATTTCCCATTAGTCTCAAAATTATTTCGAAAACCCAAAAACCATCCAAATTCTCTTTAAAGGTTTTCACCGTGGACGATTTTATTGGAAAGTCTACGTTGGTGGAATTATTTTCGTACTCAGAGTAGTTATTTTATAGACAAAAAGAAAGAAGAGGAGTGAAGAAAACAGCTTATGCAGTTTTGCCCATAGAGATCAAACTTCAGTCTTTAAGGCAAGGGTGCCCAAGCCCTATGCGCTTCGTGCTCATTTGTTTTTGTAAAAACACTTAGCTATAGCATGTGTGTTTTAATACACACATAGAGCACTCAGCACTAGGAATACGAAATACACAAACAACTTTGTCTTATTAGTTTTTTTTGTGGTTCTTCACTGTATACACGCAAGTGCAAAGCAACAACACTTTCGTATGCTTTGCTGGTAAACATTGAAATATTTTTTTTTTTGTATGTAGTGGTTTTTACAACAAAAAATATTGAATAAAAATTAGTTTTTCTTTAAATGTATTGGTGTTTGCTCTTCCATAAGGAACTCTTGGGCACTCCTGCTTTAAGGAATACGAAACAAATAAAGTGCAAAATTAAGTGTCAAATTAAGTCGGTCTATAATATAAAATTCTATTATTAAAATTAACCGAAAAAAAGAAAGAATTTTTAAGAATAATACAAAACAAAAAATAGTTTAAAATTCTAAATCGGAATGTAAAGTAAAATTAAAACAAAAGTTATAGGAATTATGAATTTTTAAACGTAAAGTTAAAATTAAGAAAAAATTTAGAAGAAAATAGTGTTATAATAAATTATTAAAAGAGCACAGTGTTACGGAAAGAAAAAAAAACCTGTATGAAAATTAAATGAGCAGCAGAAAAAAAAACATCCAAAAACACTTTTTGTTTTTAAATAAAAGTTATTATTGATTTATTCGAAATATTAATAACAATGAATAAATTTTGATATTAGCGAGAAATTAAAATAAAATTAAATTTATAGTAATTAAATGTGCTAAAATCCCAAAACTTATTTAACAAATTGTGAAAAGCAATCTGATGTAGGCGTGTCCCTATCCGGATTTCATTCCTGCCTAAGGAAATCTTCAGGGGACTTTGTTATTAGAATTTCTAGAGATATTTGTTATGTTAAATCACAAACTCAATGAGAATTTCTTGTCCTCGTCTAGGAGCGAGATTCAAAATTAAAAATATCAAAGAAAAACCAAAACAACAACAAAAAATTGTCACAATTGGCTTTGTCATCTTCCAAATACTACTCTGTTTTTTTGACAGACCTAGCAATGTAGTGACGTTTATTCAAGTAAATCTACAATAGAAAATCATATGTTTTCTATTAGTGTCAGTTACATTTAAATTTGCACAAGCACCTGCATATTTGTTATTTAAATTTATTTTCATCGGGATAAACATTAATTGCATTTATAGTAATTAAATGTGCTAAAATCCCAAAACTTATTTAACAAATTGTGAAAAGCAATCTGATGTAGGCGTGTCCCTATCCGGATTTCATTCCTGCCTAAGGAAATCTTCAGGGGACTTTGTTATTAGAATTTCTAGAGATATTTGTTATGTTAAATCACAAACTCAATGAGAATTTCTTGTCCTCGTCTAGGAGCGAGATTCAAAATTAAAAATATCAAAGAAAAACCAAAACAACAACAAAAAATTGTCACAATTGGCTTTGTCATCTTCCAAATACTACTCTGTTTTTTTGACAGACCTAGCAATGTAGTGACGTTTATTCAAGTAAATCAACAATAGAAAATCATATGTTTTCTATTAGTGTCAGTTACATTTAAATTTGCACAAGCACCTGCATATTTGTTATTTAAATTTATTTTCCTCGGGATAAACATTAATTGCATTTATATTAATTAAATGTGCTAAAATCCCAAAACTTATTTAACAAATTGTGAAAAGCAATCTGATGTAGGCGTGTCCCTATCCGGATTTCATTCCTGCCTAAGGAAATCTTCAGGGGACTTTGTTATTAGAATTTCTAGAGATATTTGTTATGTTAAATCACAAACTCAATGAGAATTTCTTGTCCTCGTCTAGGAGCGAGATTCAAAATTAAAAATATCAAAGAAAAACCAAAACAACAACAAAAAATTGTCACAATTGGCTTTGTCATCTTCCAAATACTACTCTGTTTTTTTGACAGACCTAGCAATGTAGTGACGTTTATTCAAGTAAATCAACAATAGAAAATCATATGTTTTCTATTAGTGTCAGTTACATTTAAATTTGCACAAGCACCTGCATATTTGTTATTTAAATTTATTTTCATCGGGATAAACATTAATTGCATTTATAGTAATTAAATGTGCTAAAATCCCAAAACTTATTTAACAAATTGTGAAAAGCAATCTGATGTAGGCGTGCCCCTATCCGGATTTCATTCCTGCCTAAGGAAATCTTCAGGGGACTTTGTTATTAGAATTTCTAGAGATATTTGTTATGTTAAATCACAAACTCAATGAGAATTTCTTGTCCTCGTCTAGGAGCGAGATTCAAAATTAAAAATATCAAAGAAAAACCAAAACAACAACAAAAAATTGTCACAATTGGCTTTGTCATCTTCCAAATACTACTCTGTTTTTTTGACAGACCTAGCAATGTAGTGACGTTTATTCAAGTAAATCAACAATAGAAAATCATATGTTTTCTATTAGTGTCAGTTACATTTAAATTTGCACAAGCACCTGCATATTTGTTATTTAAATTTATTTTCATCGGGATAAACATTAATTGCATTTATAGTAATTAAATGTGCTAAAATCCCAAAACTTATTTAACAAATTGTGAAAAGCAATCTGATGTAGGCGTGTCCCTATCCGGATTTCATTCCTGCCTAAGGAAATCTTCAACTTTCAATGAGGTCCCTTATGAAGAATTCTTCAATTTTGTCACATGACAGTGGTGCACACCACCACTAAACCAGTCACTATAGAGCAATTCCATATGACATGTGACAAAATTGAAGAATTCTTCATAAGGGACCTCATTGAAAGTTGTTTTAAAAAAAACTACTAAAGCGATCGCAACGAGTGATATCTCGTTGGAAAGGTATTGAATCAGGCTTTAATTGAAAAATAAAATTTTCCTAATTTTTCTTGTTAAATAATTAAAAATAATTCAATTATAAAAAATATAAAAACAATGAGAACAAGGTGGTCTCTTAAATGCTCTTCTCCTGTCCAAACAAGGAGTCGGGGCCCATTTTTTTATTGCTGATTCTTAAAGCAAAAATTATGAGGAATCCAAAAAAAATAAAATTAGCCGGAAAATTTAGGAGCTTCTGTGGAAAATCGGAAAATTTAATTTTCATGGGAAAATTTAATTTTCATGGGAAAAAAGGTAAATTTCTGAGAAAAATTAGGAAAATTTTATTTTTCAATTAAAGCCTGATTCAATACCTTTCCAACCTTTTTTAAAAACAACTTTCAATGAGGTCCCTTATGAAGAATTCTTCAATTTTGTCACATGACAGTGGTGCACACCACCACTAAACCAGTCACTATAAAAAAAAAAAAAAAAATATGTAGGTACATTATTTTTTGCTGGGCAATCGATTGAGACTATTTATTTTAAAATCGGAGAGGGGTCGTCCAAAAGGTGACCGCTTTCATATGGAATTGCTCTATAGTTTTTTTGTAATAAATAATATGAATATGTTTTACGAGATTGGCGACAATTTTTAATTCGGCCTTCACTCCATTAATTATATTTTGAATTTTGAAATGATTAAGGCAAATTGAATAAGAAAAAAAAAAACAATTGAACTTTAAAAATTAAAAATAATTATAGTTAAAACGTTGACATAATATTGATCTAGGACCAATATATGGTAAACTTAAATTTAAGATAAGGGTTTTAGTAAACCCATTATTTATTCAAAAATTTTTATTAAATATTGGGATAATGAAATAAAAATTTGGATAATGCATTGTTGATAAAACAGCGACTTTTTCTTAGGGTGAATGTAGGGTAATGCTGCTTTGGGTTCCTATAATCTAATTGGTGCATTACGAACATGGTTGGGAGGGTTTTAGAGCACGGGGTATTTCATCTTGCCCTGCAAAATCGTATTGGAATATCTGGTTTTAAATTTCCACTTAAATAATAGCAACTATATTTTCCAGGGGAATCAATAGACGTAAAACTAGTTCATTATATTTTTTTTAGCAAAATCCTTTAGGGACTCTGACAATAAAATGTGGTAAAGTGTTTTGGTATGGTTGGGTCAAGAACCTCCCCGGCCGCTGAAGCTAGCCTTCTGGAAGGGTCCCGCCGACCTGAACCATCTAGACATAACTAGAACGTTTACGAGAGCAGTTTTATTACTTTTGGCTTAGGTATTATGATTTATAGACTTTTTGCTGAAGTATGTAATGCTTTCTAGATGCTTTTGTATCTGTTTTTCATACATAAAACAAAATTGAGGATTAAAACAACTTAAATTTTGCGTTGTCACCGGCTTGTGAAAATAATTGTCTATTAATAAAATAAAAGACAAAAATAAATATTTAAATTTAATATGTATTTCTATATTAAATGTTAATAGATTAATAATCTAGTGTGGTCAAATTGCAAACAAACATATACAGACATGTAGACAGAGTAAAGCGAAAGACAAAGACAAAGAAAGAAAGAAAATTTTTGTTATGTTATATATATTTATTTCTATATATTTTCAGATATTAAATTACTTCATGACATCAATGTGGGAAAATGAAAATTTTTATATTTCGTAATTATTGTAAATTATTTTTAAAAGAATCACAAAAATATGTTTTATGATTTTCAGCAAATATATTAACTAAATTACAATTTTTTTACAATTTTTTTTGCGTTTTTTTCAGTCTACTAAAATTCAGCAAAAAATTTATTCATTTTTACCAACGCTTTTTTATTTCTAATCTACTAAGTGTTAGCAAAACTTTTGCTGAATCTACTAATTTTGTTGCTAAAAATCAGCTCGCTGACATTAGCAATTTTTTTGCTAGCACCCTCCTGACTAAAATTTTGCTGTCTTTACAAACTTTTTTTTTTGAGTGTGGTTTTAAAAGATTTCCTATCATTTTCAAGAAATGTTCAATTTAATTTTCACCAGAGGCTCAGCTTCTGCAGACGAAGATTACGAAATTGCTTCATAACAATTATAAGCACATGTGACCTTAGAGGATTCCATTCTTAATGGAACTTATCTGACTATGTTCTTGTTTATTAAAATCAAGTTTGGTATTTTTTAACAAATTGTAACTATTATTTTCTCCACCCGGTTAAAAATCAACAGTTATGCATCCATTTATGAACATGTATGAACTCATTCATGTACATATATGATGTGATTCGAGGTCATACATGTCCATATACCACCATATATGATTCATATATGTTCATAAGAGTTCATGTGTGCTCATATAAATATTACCTCAATTTTCGTTAATATACACATATGACTATTTATGGAAATGTTAAACATGTATATTATGATTCCTCATCTATAACTATATAAGAGTGCCGTGACTGAGTGACTGAGTGATTCAACATCGCCCAGCCAAGACCTCTGGACCTAGGAACTTGAAATTTGATACAATGTTCCTCCTCCGACTTAGACCTCCACTAAGAAGCTATTTTTTGATACTCCAACGGAAAAAAAGTGGAAAAACTCCTCCTTTCTCGGAAAATAATGTCCATTTTTCCAAAAAAAAATTAACCTTTTTCCAAATAAAAAAAGTACCGAAAAAGAAGTATCAAAAAAAGTATCTTCTTCAAAAAAAAGTACCAAAAAAGTACTTTTTACCAAAAAAAAAAAAGTACCAAAACTATTACCAAAAAAATTTAAGTACCAATTTCAAAAATGTCCCTTTCCAAAAAAAGTACCGAAATTTTCAAAAAAAATAATTACCGAAAAAAATCCCTTTTCAAAAAAAAGTACCAAAAAATATACCCTTATCAGAAAAAAGTACAAAAAAAAGCGAATTTTCCAAGAGAAAAAGTACAGAAAAAGTTATTTTTCAAAAAAAAGTACGAAACTAATTTTATTTTTACCAAAAAAAAAAGTACCAATCAGATTAAATTTTCTAAAAAAAGTACCACTTTCAAAAATGTTCCTTTCCAAAAAAAATAAAGAAATTAAAAAAAAAAAATAAATCCCAAAATTTTCAAAAAAAAATAAATCCCGAAAAAACAGCTTTTCCAAAAAAAGTACTTTGTTCTGAAAAAAGTACCAAATAATTACCCTTTTCAGAACAAAGTACGATAAACTATTGTAAAAAAGTACCAAAAAAATTTTTTTTTTCTAAAAAGTACCTATTTCAAAATAGTACCTTTTCCAAAAAAAAGTAACGAAAAAGTTTCCTTTTCAAAAAAAAAAAAAAACTACCAAAAAATTTACCTTTTTACCAAAAAAAAGTGCCAAAAAATTTTATTTTTCTACAAAAGTACCAATTTTAAAACAAAATGTAGCTTTTTCAAAAAAATTACAAAAAAAAAATTTAGTTTTTCTAAAAAAGTACCAAGAAGTATTGGAAAAAAGTACTAAAAAAATAAATTTTTCTAAAAAAGTACTAATGTCAAAAAAGTACTTTTTCCCCAAAAAAAATTATTTTTTCCGAAAAAGTACTTTTTACAAAAAAGTACTTTTTCCCAAAAAAAGTACAAAAAAAATAAATTTTTCTAAAAAAGTACCAATTTTATATATGGGCAACTTCAAAAATTTACAGCACCTAGACATTTTTTTTTAAGTTTTTTTTTTTTGTCTGACATCAATGTCGATTTGTGTTTGTATAAGCCGATATTTGAGCATGTGAAATCCGTTAGCATTAATCATTTTATTAAACGGCGCAAATTTTACGGCGGTTTTAAGTTAAAAATTAAAAAAAAAATATTAAAATTACAGTTTTTGTTAAAATTGAAAAAGGATAACACGTGTGGATAAAACCCCTTAAGGGCTTTCTAAGCACACTAAAATATTTGTAAAAGCTTCAATACTTTTTAAAATACACTGAAAAAAAAAAATTTTTTTTTGATCGTGTATGCATATAAAAATTTATTTAAAATTGTTAAACATTTTACAAAATTACGGGTAGTATAAGACATAATTTGTAATATTTTGGGAAAAAACTATTTGCCTATCGCTAATGGTTTAAGAGATATAACCATTTGAACTTTGCCACTCATGATTTTTTGCTATTTTGATTTGTTACCTTTGAAAATTTGTAAAATTGTTCTGCAAATTGGAAGCTGTAACTAACGTTTCGTTAGTTAAATCTTGGGTTCCAGTGATAAATTCTAAGCCGTCAATTTTTTTTAATCCGCAATTTTTTGTTTTGATGGCATTGTTTTTATTATTATTATTATTGTTATTTAAAACCGAATACCTAACTGACTTTCTTACACCAATTTGCGATTTGTTTGTTTTTTTTTTTGCTTTTTATTTTTTCAGATTGGCGATATTCGCGTCTTTTATCGGTTAATTTGTTTTGCTTCTCAGTTTTTACGAATTTCACGTTTTTAATGTATAATCTGAAACTATTTTACTAATTTTTATTCACGACTGTTCACGCACATAAATAAAATAAACTGAATTGAAACTCAAATATTTATTCTTAGAAGCATTCAGCAAAGGCTATTATGATCATAGAGTTTTTATAATAAAGCAAGTTCTTTAAGATGTCATTGCACGGCGGTAATTTGTCGGTTTTCGCGGTAGTATGTTTTAATTGTTTCGTTGAAATTTGTTAAGGTGGCCCTCGTGAATATTGTTTAAAAATATAGTCTCATATTGGACCGATTATAAAATACTTGTTGGGATTCTGGGTTACTTATTAACCCGAATTCAAAAATAATTCTTTTAAATTTTCAAAATCAAATATTTCATACAAGGATGCTTTTTAAGGTTAGAAACATTTTGTTTCCTAAATAAAATTTTAAATCCTTAAAATTTTTGGTGCTTTTCCGATTTTAGTATCAAGCTCAGTAAAGTCTTCCATTCGATGTATGTTTGAGCGGAATTGATACAGCGCTTTAGTTGTCACAAAGCGAAATGTGTTTGGAAAAAACTGTCGCTGCATGCGCCAGGATTGAAAAAAATTATTTTTTTTTGCACTTTATCAGTTTAGTCCGTCGCGAGGAATCTATTTAGATACCTAAACATATTCCCATGCCATGTTTTGATATAAAAAAAAGCTTAAAAAAAATTGTTTTTTTGCAAAAATTTTCAAAAGTTTATAAAATTTTTGCGTTTAAAAATTTTAAAGTGCGTTTTCCCCTCGGAGGTGCACTTTACGAAGTTATTCCCATCACGCAATACACTAGCCAACTTAAAAGACTATTCAGATTGTCAGACGCAAAAAAGTTACATTTTCAAAAAATTTACGCTAATTTCTTTTAAGTTTGTGATGTCCGTGATACGTTATTGGTGCGCTGACACCAACTTGATATACCTCTAACTTTATAAAATTACGCCGTTTTTATAATTCTGCACTTAAAACTCATTTTTTATTAAACGGCGCAAAAACCCTATTTAAAATCTTCAAAAAGTTCAAAATTCGGAAAATTTTGATTTCACTTGTAAACCACCATGCAACTTTTCACCCAGCAGCGATATCAAAAAATTTTTTTTGTGGATATATCCTCCAAGTCTAGTGACTATATTTTTTATTGCTTTGGATCTGAAATCTAATAACTATTACAGAGAAAATGGAATGAATGAAAAAACTCTTGCAAGTTTCAAGTCGTTTTTTTAATTTTTCGAATTTTATATGACCACCAATTCTTAAGGTGAAGACTTTTCAATGTAAAATTTTGCACGTCATATCCTTCAAGTATAGTCATCGAAACCCTGTACAACGTTTTTTTCAATTCATAAAACTTAACGAAATAAGAGCCATAGTATGTCGGTTTCAGCAGGTGCTCAAAAAATTTGAAATAGCCCATATGTACTCTTTCCAAAAAATTACCTTTTCCAAAAAAAGTTTCCTTTTTCCAAACAAAAAGTACCGAAAAATTAAATTTTTCTTAAAACGTAGCAATTTTAAAAAAGTACTCTCTGTATCTTCCAAAAAGAAGTACCAAAAATGTACCTTTTCCAAAATAAAAAACCGAAAAAGTACCTTTTCCAAAAAAAATTACCAACAAAATTTAATTTTCAAAAAATCTTCCCAAAAAAAAAACACATTTCCCAAAAAAAAGGTACCATTTCCAAAAATAAATATTTCTTAAATAATATTTCTTAATAAAAAAAAACACAATTAAAAAAATTGACGGTTCAACGAATGCCAAACTTTTCATACTGAAGTAACGCTTTAACGAACAAGTCGAACGCAAAAAAATATATAAATTTAAAAAATATAAGTTTGTTATAATTTTTATTAAAAATAAAAATTATGTTTTTTTCGACCTTTAATTGTGCAATGAAAATGAAAATTATTCAAGTTCGAGGCCATACTCTATATTTCTTCATTAGGATATTGTCCTAACAAATAATCTATAAAGTTTTTTGTTTTCAAATTTATTATTTGACCCTTTCAGGAATGTGTTGATAGATCTATTTCGGGAATTTTCTAGGTTCCCATCATCAGAACACGTTTTGAAAGCGGTAACAATCCCATGAAAAACATCAAACATTCATATGAACTAGTTTACTCACTACATGAGAACTAATATACATATGAGTTTGAAGTTAAAGATTATAACCATTGATCAAAAAATAAATTGAAAACTTGTTTGATGTGCAAGGTCCACCTCTGGTGGATATTCAATACAGGTTTTTTGTTTTTCTCTCCTTTTTATATTTTCTTTAGTTTGTAAACAAAACAGGGGAAGTAAACTAGGCTGTACTTTGCCTTTTATACAAGTTTGTTATCATTTTTATTAAAAATAAAAATTATGTTTTTTTCTACCTTTAATTGTGCAATGAAAACAAAAAACTCTATAGATTATTTGTTAGGACAATATCCTAATGAAGAAATATAGAGTATGGCCTCGAACTTGAATAATTTTCATTTTCATTGCACAATTAAAGGTCGAAAAAAACATAATTTTTATTTTTAATAAAAATTATAACAAACTTGTATAAAAGGCAAAGTACAGCCTAGTTTACTTCCCCTGTTTTGTTTACAAACTAAACAAAATATAAAAAGGAGAGAAAAACAAAAAACGTGTATTGAATATCCACCAGAGGTGGACCTTGCACATCACACAAGTTTTCAATTTGTTTTTTGATCAATGGCTTGAAAACAAAAAACTCTATAGATTATTTGTTAGGACAATATCCTAATGAAGAAATATAGAGTATGGCTCGAACTTGAATAATTTTCATTTTCATTTAAAAAATATAAATAATAATTTTTAAAAATAAAAGTAACGGTTTTTTCAAAAAGTAACTGTTTTTATTTTATAAGTAACGGCGTTTTTCAAAAAAATAACGGGTTTAAAAAGTAACTGTTGTTTAAAAAAAATAGCTGGTTTTAAAAATATATAATGCGTTTTTTTTTAAGTTATTGTACTTTTCAAAAAAAAGGTTTAAAAAAAGTAACGGGTTTTTAAAACAAAAAGCAACGGGTTTTTTCAAAAAAATAATTTTTTTTTAAAGTAGTTTTATCAAAAAGTAACGGTTTTTTATAAGTAACAGTACTTTTTGAACCAATATGGAACTCTTTTTGTTTTTAAAAGGAAAGGTAGAATTCGAATAAGACGTATGTTTTTGATATTCCAATGGAGATAGCCAAAAAGTATTCCGAAAAAAGAATGTTATTCCAAGAAAATATCTTTTTCCAAAAAAAAAATACTTATTTAAAAAAAAAAAATACTTAAAAAAAAAAAAAAAATACTTTTTCCACAAAAAAATGCTTTTTTAAAAACAAGTGCTTTTACCAAAAAGTACTTTTCCCGAAAAAAAAGTGCTTTCACAAGAAAAAAGACTTTTTCAAAAAAAAAAATAATTTTACCAAAAAAAGTACTTTTGGCAAATAAATACTTTTTCAAAAAAAAGACACGTCTTTTTCCAAAAAAATGTAATTTTTTTTTTTAATAGTTTTATAAAAAAAAAAGTTTTATTAAAAAAAATAGCTTTTTTAAAAAAAGTTTTATTTAAAACAAAGGACTTTTTCCAAAAAGCAAATTTTCCAACAAAAAAATAATGCTTTTTCCAAAAAAAAACTACATACTATTCTAAAAAGTAACATATTTTCAAAAAATTTGAAGAATACATATTTCAATAACAAGTTTCATGTTATATTAATTTTCATGATCATGGCACGATGGGTTATATCCAAAAAGTTCTTCAAACAAAAAAGTACTTACTAATTAAACATCTCCTATATGTAGACCTCCACTAAAAGGGGATCTTTAATATATTACTGGAAGACATAGAATCGAGTAAAGAGTCACATTTTACTACCATTGGCTAAAAAGTTGAAATATAGGTTTTCTTTATAAGTAACGGCGTTTTTCAAAAAAATAACGGGTTTAAAAAGTAACTGTTGTTTAAAAAAAATAGCTGGTTTTAAAAATATATAATGCGTTTTTTTTTAAGTTATTGTACTTTTCAAAAAAAAAGGTTTAAAAAAAGTAACGGGTTTTTAAAACAAAAAGCAACGGGTTTTTTCAAAAAAATAATTTTTTTTTAAAGTAGTTTTATCAAAAAGTAACGGTTTTTTATAAGTAACAGTACTTTTTGAACCAATATGGAACTCTTTTTGTTTTTAAAAGGAAAGGTAGAATTCGAATAAGACGTATGTTTTTGATATTCCAATGGAGATAGCCAAAAAGTATTCCGAAAAAAGAATGTTATTCCAAGAAAATATCTTTTTCCAAAAAAAAAATACTTATTTAAAAAAAAAAAATACTTTAAAAAAAAAAAAATACTTTTTCCACAAAAAAATGCTTTTTTAAAAACAAGTGCTTTTACCAAAAAGTACTTTTCCCGAAAAAAAAGTGCTTTCACAAGAAAAAAGACTTTTTCAAAAAAAAAAAATAATTTTACCAAAAAAAGTACTTTTGGCAAATAAATACTTTTTCAAAAAAAAGACACGTCTTTTTCCAAAAAAATGTAATTTTTTTTTTAAATAGTTTTATAAAAAAAAAAGTTTTATTAAAAAAAATAGCTTTTTTAAAAAAAGTTTTATTTAAAACAAAGGACTTTTTCCAAAAAGCAAATTTTCCAACAAAAAAATAATGCTTTTTTCCAAAAAAAACTACATACTATTCTAAAAAGTAACATATTTTCAAAAAATTTGAAGAATACATATTTCAATAACAAGTTTCATGTTATATTAATTTTCATGATCATGGCACGATGGGTTATATCCAAAAAGTTCTTCAAACAAAAAAGTACTTACTAATTAAACATCTCCTATATGTAGACCTCCACTAAAAGGGGATCTTTAATATATTACTGGAAGACATAGAATCGAGTAAAGAGTCACATTTTACTACCATTGGCTAAAAAGTTGAAATATAGGTTTTCTACCATGTGGGCTAATATACTGAAAATGCACTTATTGAACTTTCCACTGGAAACGTGGTATTACCGGGAATTAAAATGTTTAAGAAGTGCTCATCTTAATCAAAATGTTAAGGTAAATCTGAAATAGAAAACGTAAGTTGGTTCCAAAATGAGCATATGAGTAAAAATTTGGTTTTTGAAAAATTTTATAAAAACGGGGAAACAAAGGGGTTTAAAATGCATCATACAGTCTGCTCGAACACTTGATTGTCGAAACATTAAATTTTATATGTAGTTAGAGAAATATGCGCACTGAGAAGGGCCTGTTAGGAATGCGGAGATGAAGAGGACAGAATGTTTTCAGAAACAGCCTGGATTAAACCCAGTTTATTCGAACTTGAATTTGAATGTAAAAAAAATTCGCAGAAGCGCTGTTAAGTCTACCTACGTTAAAACCATTCCCTTAAAATATTTAAATGTTTGCCTTTGAGACATCGAAAAAGTTTTTTGCATAAATTGATACCATTTTTTTTTACAAAAATATTATATTTAAATTTCAATTTTCCAAGTAGTTCCAAAATAATAGTCTTTGGAACTCCAAAACTTCATTCACATTGTATGTATTTTTTAATTTTCAGTAGATTTTTTCTCAAACCTTATTTTTTGTAAAGCAATTTTAATCCAAATTGAAAAAAAAAAATACAAAATTTATACTTTTTGAAAAACAGGTTAGAGACAATTTTATTCAAATTTAAAACCACATAAAACTTCACTGTTGTTTTTGAGTTCAAAACCCTACACTCAAAATAATATATCTGTTCGCTCAACAGAAAAATTTATTACAAAATGTATTTCTGTTTTTTTTTTTGGCTCAAAACCAGTATTTTTTGTTAATTTTTACAATTCTTAAGTAATGTACATTCTTAATTAATGCTACACCTACAGTTTTATTTCTACTCTTACAAAGTATTTTATTTACATTCTTCAAATTTAACCATTTAAACCAACTGGTTTAGACCCATATTTACACACAATTTTTATTCAAGCCATAAACAATGCTACATTGATGTGAAATATAATAATAAAATTTGGTCTTTCATTTGCGTCGTTACATTTTAATTTTGGGCTCTTTGCTCAAAAGGCCTGGTCCATGTATATTAAGAACATTTGTGGATACTCCGAAGAAACGAAAATGTTGTCCTTTTTATAAAATAGAATACTTTTCGAAAAAATTCCGAGGCTCCTGATCCTAACCAAGGTCGAATTATCACGGGCGTATGGTGAAGCTAGGAGTAATACAAATTTTTATCGATTCTCCTTTAATCAGTTTTCAAGCTATGGGTCATATTCCAAAATCAGATAAGGAGAAAATAACACCATCTTAAAAACTTCGGATAAGCTGATTTATTTACTAGGTAATATCATATTTTAACAATAAATTTTAAAAATTTAAAAATAAGTTCTAAAAAATAATAAACCACTGGGAATTTTTATTAAATTGTTAAATAAGGTTTTAAATAAAAAAATTGGTTCAAAAATATCCAACTCGATTTAAAACACATTAAATAGATTTTTTATGTTTATTGGAAATATGGAAATACATGGAATTTCGTTCTGAAATTTTGGAATAATAGTTTTTGCGGAAAAGTTTCTACTGTCAATTTAGACAAACAAAATCTCGAAATCTTGAGGGATCATAATCAGGATGTGCTCTTAAAATTGAAAAGTGAAAAATTTTAAAAAGAAATTTAGGATCGGGAGATAAAAATCGTCTAGGATCAAATTTTGTCTACAGGTTCCAAATTTCGTGCTTTTGTGTTCATTTGTTGTCCAGGACCCAATATTTTTTACAGATTGCCAATTTCATGCTTTTGTGTTCTATGTTTAAAAGAGTAAATAATTTTGCCGCAGTTGAAACCTACAAGTTTTAGGTGAATATGTATTACTTTAACAGTTTTAAAGAGTACCATTTACTACTTTTACTCTTTTTTATACCCATAACTACTGAATATCCAAAATCTTCTATAACTTAAAAATACTAGACTACGTCAACGGTAGTTTTTATTATCGGAATATATTAAGATTTCATCTTTTCATAATTAAACATTAAAATTGTTTGCCTTATTCCAAGTTCCTAGCTCCAGTGTTTTGAACTTTGTGATTAATGACCATTTATCCCCTTTGAGCCATGTCTTACCATGGTTTTATGATAAATTCCAAAAAGATTTTCTTTAGTGAATGACCTGAAGGGTTCATCGACCAAATGTTTTCCCCAAAAACATTTGGGCGATGAACCTACACTTACAATATTATGTAGGTAAAGACCACTGCAAATGTAGTTAAAAACAAATGAAATTTCACTTAAAGAAAGGACGACTTACATTTCATTAAATTCAACTAACATTGTAATTTGTTTTTTAATGTTCAAAAATTACTAACAATTGTAGTAAAAATAAACCACATATGTAGTAAAAAATAAACAAACATTTATTTTTTTAAATGACAAAAACAACTGTAAAAAATTAATGTAAAATCATAAAGCAGTCATTTGATGTGGTTTGTTTTTCTAAACGAACTACAAGGTTAGTAAAAATTTCGTTTGTTCTACAAATGACTGACATTTACTTTAAAAATAAAGAAACTGTATAACACCCCAAACAACTATGTACATATTTTTAAAGCAGAAGTTCCCTGAGTGTACATGCCAAATTTTCCAAAAAGTATATTTTAAGCACATTAGCCATTACTCTATTTGAAATTATAGATTTCTAGCAGAAAGGGTTTAAGCAGAAAGATAATAGGAATATTTTTATCCTAACAATTTCCAAAAATCGTCTACGATGAAGGAGGAACCTACATGCCAAATTTCATGTTCCTATCTTCAGCGGTTTCGACTGGGTGATTAAGGAGTCACTTTTTTCTTTGTACCACATCTTTATTGAGTTTTTGTTTAAAATTCCAAAAAGTTCATTCGCCCATACTCTACACCCAGAAAACATACTCGGTAGTGGCTACCGTTGTAGTTGAGGCAATCGAAATTCTATTGTCGTGTCAAAATGTTCGTTCCTTCAATCGAATAGTTTTTAACACAATCGAAATATTCGGTCGCGACAACTGAATCATTCGATTGTGATGAAAATCTTTTGATTGAAGCTACAGTTATTCTAACACGACAATAAAATTTCGATTGCTTCAAAAGAAATTTGGTGATAACTACCAAAAAATTCGATAGATACTACCCAAATACGGCTACTACGACCGAATCTATTTCTGGATGCATTTGAAATTTCAGGTTTCTAGCGAAGAGGTTTAAGCAGAACGTTAAGCAAAACACTTTTTATCTTTTTTGTTCAACCTTTTAATTATTTCCAAAAATCGTGTTTCCGAAAATCGTGTCAACGCCGGAGGCTTAAACATTTGTAGTTTCAAGCTCATGCTTGAAAAAGTATCTCTTTAGTTAATTAGTCTATACATCAGGGAACACACATTTTATACTAGCGGACAAAGCCCACAAGGTTAGCGTAGATGAAACGTATTTTGGCGTTAAAGTTCAAAATGGTATTTTTATTGGACAATAAAATAAAGTATTACCTATTTTTTTTACAGATTTGCAGAAATGTTTTACTCATCGAAGCCTGCTTCGGACATACCACATAGTAAAAACCCTTAAGTCCGGCCGCAGGCCGGCTACGCAGAAAAACTTTAATATTCACACAATGTTCTTTTGAAAAACGGTCTTAATGCCCATTAAGAATGTCTATTTTTACTGGTGATTATTAGCATAATCATATTAGGCATAGTTCCCATGTTGGTTTGGAGGTTATGATAGAAACATTTCAATTCATAATCCCCAAATCGAAAATTGGGATAATGTCATGTCATTTCTGCCTAAAAATTTAGATCCCCAAAATATTTTTTGTTTTACAAATTTTTTGTTTTTGTTTTTATTTGTCAAAAAAGAGTATATTTTTGGAATCTAAAAATTTTAAGAGAATAGGTAAATGTATTTTAAAGTTATGAATTAGTTAGTACCAACTTTTAGCCCTTTTTATACAGTTAACTTCTGAATATCCAAAATATTTTATAAATTTAATTTTTATTATTACTCTACTAGCTTAAATGTCTGATATATCGTTAACAATAGTTTTTAATTTCGGAATACATTAAAAAGAAAATGATTTCCTGCTTTAAATTTAAAACATCTCGAAATGGTTTTAAATTTTAAACCGAAAGCAATTTTACATGTTATTAAGAGGACAGTTTTTCCATTTAAATCCCTATTTATGACAAGATTTGAATAAAAACGCAAAAAGTATATCTTAAGTGAATTACGATATAATTACCTAATGGTTTTGGTTATGACGTTAAGGAGATATTGTTCGGTTTTTCCAGTCTATTGGTTGATGTCTACGCTTAAGGAAGTAGCTACATGTCAAATCTCATAGCCGGGCTATGAACGGACACTTTTCCATTTTTAACCGCATTTTTATAACGTTTTAATTAGAAGTTCAAAGAAACACAGATTTTAAAAGTCAGATTTGTAGCCAAATGTTATTTGGCAGAATATTAAAAGCGAGATTTTGCCCCTCACCATATAAATTTCTTCTTAGATAATGTCTGTGCCGGACGAGGAACCTACAAGCAAAATTCCAAGTTTCTTGCTCCAGCTGTTTAAGCATTGTGATAAATCCCAATTTTTCTTATTTGAACCCATTGTTTTTGGTGAATTCCGAAAAATTTTGGAACAAAAGGAGTCTTCTTCCTTTTTATCCGTCCCCGAAAAAGTTTACAAAAACCCCTCCTTAGTGGATGTCTAATTTAATCCAAATTTCAAGTTCAATATTTTTATAAATTTTACCACGTTATTATTGGAAATTCTCTCCGGTAAATTAGCCTATATCTCAGGGAATACATATTATAAAATTCAGATTTCTAGACGAAAGGGTTTGGGCAGGAAATTAAGAGGAAACCTTTTCACTTTTTGCATTTACTATAATCCCATCTTTGTGGGTGTCTATGCCAGAGGAGAGGTGTCTATCAAGAGGTTTTATCTGAGTGATTAAGGAAACATATTTGTCTTTGTATCACATTTTTATCAAGTTTTATTGGAAATTCCTACAGGTGTATTTTAAGTGCTGTAACCCTGAGATTAAAATCTCAGATTTTTAGATGAAGGTGTTTAAGTAGGACGATTAGGGGAAGACTTTTTATCCTTTTTGTACCACATCCTTAGAATTTACATAGATCGTGATTAGTTGTATACGATCGAGAAGGAACCTCCATGACAAATTTGAAGTTCCAAGCTCCAGTGGCTTAGACTCGGTTTTTAGACTGTACTAAATCCCTTTTAAATACCATTTTTACTATGTTTTTAATGTATATTTAGAAATTATATTTTCGGTTTTTAGACTGTACTAAATCCCTTTTAAATACCATTTTTACTATGTTTTTAATGTATATTTTAGAAATTATATTTTCAGTAAATTAGTCCATACACCAAGGAGCATATAATTTATACCAGAGAAATAAAGTGGCAACCAAATTGAAGAGTGTATTTTAATGGTACCAACTATAAATTGAGTTAATACAACGATATTAATATTAGATTTCTGAATATTTTGAGTGTTGCAACTAAAATTCAGTTGAATTAACCGAGCTTTGTTGTGAAAGCTAATGTTTAATTGCACCAACCCACTGTAATTCGTAATAACAGAATATGAATGGTAGTAACCGAATTTCAGTTGACAAAAAGCTTACTTTTTCTCTGTGTGTAGTATAGGGCAAGCCCACTAAGTTGTTATCATAGGACACTTTTCCTTTTTCAACCCCTTTAGAGCGTTTTAATTAGAAGTTCAAAGAAACACATATTTTAAAAGTCAGATTTCTAGCCAAATGTTATTTGGGATGACATTAAATAGGAGATTGTGCCCCCACGAATTTTCTTTAAATTTCTTCTTAGACAAGTAACTTTCAAGCCAAATTTCAAGTTCCTTACTCCAGCGGTTTATGCTTTGTGATTAATCCCAATTTTTCTTATTTAAACCCCGTTTTAGGGTGAGTTACAAAAAAATGTTCATCAATGTATTGACCGAAGCATTTTTGACAGAAGGAGACTTTTGCCTTTTTATCCCTCCCAGTAAAAGTTTACAAAAATCCCGCCTGAGTCTATGTCTTATTTATGGCCGTAATTTCAAGCAATATATATCTACTGGTGCTTAGATACCTACCGTGTACACGAACAAAATCGGGTAGGTATCTAAGCACCGGTAGGTATCTATTGCTTGAAATTACGGGCATTAATCCCAATTTGAAGTTGAATATTTTTTTACCATTTTTATCAAGTTTTTATTAGAACTTTCAAAAAGTATATCTTCGATAAATTATTCCACACATCAAGGAATACATATTCTAAAATTTAGATTTCTATACAAAAGGTTTTTGGCAGTAAATAAAGAGGAAACCTTTTCACTTTTTGCTCCATTACGTAAACATTTCCAATAATCCCATATTTGTGGATGTCTAAGCCAGAGGAGCAACATACATGCCGAATTTCAAAATGAAGCGGTTTGGGCTGAGTGATTATTTTTTTTGTGCCACATTTTTATCAAGTTTTATTTGAAATTTCTAAAGGTATGTTTTCAGTGCTTTAGCCCATAGATTATTGGCTAATACACATGAAATTTCAGATTTTTAGCCGAAGGGCTTTAAGCAGGACGATAAGGGGAAGACTTTTTATCTTTTTGTGCCACATACTAACAATTTCCTAAAATCGTGATTAGATGTGTACGATGGAGAAGGAACCTCAATGACAAATTGCAGCGTGATTAGGCGGTACTGAATCCCTTTTGAATACCATTTTAACTATGTTTTTATTGCATATTTTAGAAATTATCTTTTCAGTAAATTAGACCAATGAACACATAAGTTATGGTAACGGGCAAGCATACTAGGTTTTTATCATAGATAACACGTTGTTTTGCCTTTAAGTTTAAAATGTAATTTGTATTGGACAACGAAATAAAGTATTAACTTTTTTAGTTTACAGCCTTCCATAAATGTTTTACTCAGGAAGCCGGTTTTGGACATACCACAGAATAGAAAAATCCTTAACCTGGCCGCAGTTTGTCTACGCAGAAATACTGTAATATTCACACAATGTTCTTTTGAACAACGATCTTATTACTATGTAAGACATAGCTCCAATTTTGATTTGGGGGTTAAGACAAAAATATTTTCATTCGTAATCCCCAAATTGTGATAATGGTGATAATGCCAGGCCATACCTTCCTAAATGTTTGGATAGCATATCTACTACATTGTGTTTTATTTTCCTTATGGCCGTAATTTCAAGCAATATATACCTACTGGTGCTTAGATACCTACCGTGTACACGAACAAAATCGGGTAGGTATCTAAGCACCGGTAGGTATCTATTGCTTGAAATTACGGGCATTAGAAGACTAAATTCTTATCCAAAATCAATTACATTTTAAACTTGAAGGCTAACAATGCAGCGGGCATACCCTAAAAATACATCTAATCCGATATGGTTATGGATCTGGAAGACATCCATCAACATCACATTAATTCTGTATAATATTCCACATGTTGGCCATTATATAAAAAAAAACTGCTTAAATATTCACAAAACTTACAATAAATAAAAAGTTTTAGGCAGAACTACACGCACAAAAAAGAGCATCGTTATATGATAGTTAAAAAGCATCATGTTATGACTACAATTCGTAACAATCATAATATGATAATTTTGTGTCCACAATCATGTTCAATCATACAATTTCTCTGCGTGTAGGTGCACTCCGGGCAAGCCCGGCTTTAGCCGGCTTGTATGAACATATATGAATGATTTATGAATGATTTATGAACACTTATGAATTATATATGGATGCATGTGTATTCATTAGCGTGGCCCAAGATCATATGGAAAATACCAAGTATAGCGTACAACCCAACGTTCCAGAAATTATCAGAGGGGTCATCGTTTGTAATGTCTGGACCAGATTTTGACAACCTACGATGAGTGGAAGACGCGCTCCCCGATCAAAAATGTTTATCATCTCCGAAGAAATCTTTAAAATTTTTATTTTACTATCTCGATTATAACTATATAGAATAACGGCATAACTAATGTCATTATGCCACATATAGTCAATATGCCCATGGTTTGCATTTTTTTACTTTGCTATTTTTTCGTAGTATTGGGTATACAAGTTAATAATGTCGATTTGGACAACATATGCCATAACTATCACATATGGTTTGTGTCAATAATAACAAATATGGTATTTTGGAGGGTAAACATCTGTCATTATAATTTAGTATTCGGTAGACGCCAAAGTGTAAACACACATTTTTTTCAATCGCTATAATAATGGCGAATTTTGTGAATAAAAAAGATGTTTTGCGGGGAAGTCTGATAACCTTCTTTCATTTGAAGAAAACTGCTGCTGAAAGTTATCGATTAGTGGTAGAAGCTTACGGTCAACATGCAGCAACCCAAAAAACTTGTGAACGATGGTTTTCGCAATTCAAAAGTGGTGATTTCGACACAGAAGACCTGGAGAGGCCTGGTCAGCCGAAATAGTTTGAAGATGAGGAATTGGAAGCATTACTCCACGAAGATTGTTGTCAAACGCAAGAAGAACTTGCATTATCATTGGAAGTCACACAACAAGCCATTTCCCTACATTTAAAAGAATTGGGATTCATTCAAAAGCAAGGAAATTGGGTCCCATATGAATTGAAGCCGGGAGACGTTGAAAGGCGATTTTGCATGTCGGAAATGCTGCTTGAACGCTACAAAAAGAAGTCATTTTTGCATTGTATTGTTACTGGTGATGAAAAATGGATACATTACGATAACCCCAAGCGCAAAAAGTCATATGTAAAGCCCGGCCAACCAGCCAAATCAACGCCGAAGCCGAATATCCATTGCGCCAAGGTAATGCTCTGCATTTATTGGGATCAGAAGGGTATTTTGTATTATGAGCTGTTGAAATCGGGTCAGACGATCACAGGAGACCTGTACCGAACACAATTGATTCGTTTGAAGAGAGAAATCAACGAAAAACGACCAGAATATTCGACCAGACACGAGGTCATAATTTTCCATCATGACAACGTGAGGCCACATTTTGCAAGACCGGTCAAAAACTATTTGGAAAACAGTGGATGGAAAGTTTTGGCATACCCGCCTTATAACCCAGACCTTGCCCCTTCTGACTACCTTTTGTTTCGATCGATGCAGAACGCCCTTACTGGAATACGCTTCACTTCAAAACAGTGTATCAGAAATTGGCTTAATTCATTCTTTACCTCAAAATCGGAACAGTTCTTTTGGCGCGGAATCCATATGCTACCAGAAAAGTTGGGAAAAAGTAGTGGCTAACAATAATAACTGCATTTTTTCAAGCAAAAAAAAATCGACATTATTAACGTGTATACCCAATAATATTTTTATCAATATACTTCACTAATAAAAGCACTTTGAATTTGCGTATTTTGAGATACCCTACAACTAATTTTTTATTAATTTGTAACACCCCAGGTAAAAATCATGGGTGGAATAAAAACAATCACTGGCAAAGCACAAATAGACCGTGGTCTTACAAAAAGAAGCACTAAATGCAAATGCTTTCCCAACAGTTGAAATAGGTGCTTATCCAGTACTTGTTTTGAAAAAATTTCTACGGTTATTGAAAAAGAATCACTGGCAAAGCACAAAAACCGAACGTTTGAAATACTGGATTTTGAACGTGTGTTTTTTTTTGGGATTAGTTTTAATATAATTTGAAAAGTAGATAAAATTTAAATATATAGTATATTTTTTATTTGTTGCAGTTTAGTGAATGAAATGCATTTTTCTTTGAAAATAAATTAAATACTACACTGTGAATTATTTATGGAATACAATGGAAGTATGCAGAAAATTAATTAGTTTTTGTTTTAAATATCAAAAATTATCTTTTTTCGCTCAACCACCAAAAGAACATAGAACTTTGAGTAATTAGAATTGCCAAATAACAGTGTTTTAAAAATTCTTAAAATAGTGTGAAAATCATAATCAATTTTTTTTTAGAAGAAATTTGACTTGTTACTACATAACAATTAGATGTTTAAAAAAATATTCACCCTTTAATTGCGTACAAAGCGTCAAAATTTCAATATCAATTAATTATAGCACCTCTAGAAGGCGCGATTAGACTATAACATTTACTAAAAATGCTTACTGGGAAACCTATCTTCCTAAAAGATTTGTCAAAAAATTCGCACGGAATCCATTCTTGGTAAAAAATGGATTAAAGTACTTACTGTGTTTAAGTACATTTCTTTTGCATTAAAATCAGAGCTTAAAAATATTTAAGTTTTTAGTCAATTCGCATAAATCTTGATCCATTTAATGATACGATTTATTCTAACGTTATTGATTCGAAATTTTTTATGATTTAATTAGCGATATAAAAAACTATTTAGTTTTGTTAATGAAGTCAAATTTATTATTTTTTCCAATAAAAAATAGAAAAATCGAATATTTTACTATTTTTTAAAATACCGAACCATTGACACCACCGTGTGGGGTTATAATTAAGGCGTATGAAAGGATTTGACTTTTATGTTTGTAGGTGCTTTCCCAATGCTTTGTAAATCATTGGCACCAGCGTGGAAAGGTGTTTGGGCGTTGGGAAAGCAGTTTAATTTTGTTTATTTAGGACTTGATTTTTTTTATTTAGGCGTTGGGAAGGCACTTGATTTTATGGTTTCCATGTGCTTCTCAACCCTTGGTAAAGCATATTCACCAGCGTGGAACGGTGTTATCATTTGAGCGTTGGGATAGCACTGGTAGCAAGTACCTCATATCACCCATTTCAGTGCTGGCCCTGAACATGCATCTAGTTTTCATTTGTTAAACATTTATATTGGATTTCATTTTAAAACCAACAAGTAATAAATCCTCAAATTGTACGTGCATTTTTTTTTTTTTTTATTTTTAGTGCATTTTTTTTAATTTTAAGTGCATATTATTTGTTTTTTTATACAGATTTCGATTTAAATGCATATTTACTGCATATTTTAAGCGCATATTTTCCTTTTTTAGTTGCATAAAATACCTTGCCCTAGTAATATGAGTGCGCATATTTTCCTTTTTTAGTTGCATAAAATACCTTGCCCTAGTAATATGAGTGCACTTTAATATAATGAGTCTAAAAATAGATTTATATTTAAAATAAAGATAAAAATAAGAACCTATGGGTAACGCCATATTTTTTTTGTATTAAAATAATGGAAATATTAACTAGTTATAAGTGAATCCTTATTATTTGTGTTACTATAATGCACCGAGTATGCTAGTGTCATTACTGGTAGTAAAAAAGTAGAAAAAAATTATCAAACTGTATGTCGACAAGCAAATAAGACTAGACTGTAAAAGGGTGGTTCTGGTGTTTAACATTCTGATTCGAAATCACTAATATATGAGAAAAATCGTGTTGCTCTAACAAATGCTTCCATCTAGTCACATCACAACTAGTCGAAACAAATTAAATATACTGTTTTCTTATTTAATGTGTCCAAGGTTAATTAAATAAAGAAATGCAAAAAACTAGACCAAAAATGAAATCGGTATTTAAAATTTTGTGGGAAGGTATATTTTGGTTAACTGCATCGTAATCAATCAAAAAGTCAATTATGTATTTTTTTTAGTTACTGCCTTTTGGGTTTGGGCTGACGATATGCAGTATGTGAATAATTTGCATTTAACAAACATTTATTTATTCATTTTACTTAGATTAATGACGAGCTAAATAGTTGCAAAAGAAAAAATTTCGCTAAAAAAAAATCACCACTAAAATCAAAAAAAGATAAAGGAGTTAAAAAAGAATCTGAAGAAGAACCCGAAATATATTCAGAAAGCGAAAGAGAATTGATTAAAACGCTTTTTGATTCATTCGCAAAGCAATCATATCTTTGGGATGGTAGTGAAAGGAAACGGAAAAATTACACAATTACATGTGAAAAAGGCTTTGATATTATTGCCAATGAAGTTAATGAAAAATTAAATATCAATATAACAGGAAATGAAGCGAAAAAGCGTTTGAATACCATGCGTATTAAATATTCGTATGCATTGGAAAAACAACGAGAAGGTGAAGATCATAAAATTCCCTGGTACTCGGAACATATGGAATTTTTGCAGAAAAACATAGATAATATTATAAGGAGTCGAGTAAGTATTGCTTTAACTTTGCTTAAGTGATGAATTCTAAATGAAAACTAACACTTATTTTCAGATGAAGAAGCGACATAATAAACGTGCGGTAGGTAAAGAACTATTAAACAATTTTTTATTTTTGTTTGTATTAACTATATTATTTGATATTTGGTAAATTAAACTTATAATATTAAGTGCGCCATAAATTTCCAATATACGAGGGCGGATCAATAAGTCCGTGACTTTTGGAATGAAACCTAGTAAAAAATTTATTTTTGAACATAATCTCCTTTTAGCTCAATACACTTAGTCCAACGTTTCTTCAATTTTTATATCTCTAATGGGCTTATAGATTATGAATAAATAAATTGAAATTGAAATTGAATTGAAATAGGATTTTTCGAATTCCATAAAATAGGTATTTGTTTAACCAATAATTTCATCGCTGGAGTTAAATCTCTTTCCACCGAGCCATTTCTTTAGGTTTGGAAATAGGAAATAGTCACCGGGGGCTAAATTCGGAGAACATGGTGGATGAGGTACCAATTCGTACCCCAATTCATGGAATTTTGCCATTGAAACTGCACACGTGTGCACCCGTGTATTTTATTGATAAAAAGAACTTTTTTCTTGGCCATTTGGGGTAGTTTTTTTTTTTAAATCATCGTTAAATCGTTAAATCGGTAAAATAAGTTGATATAATATTCGCCGTTTATTGTTTTTCCCTTTTGAAGTTAATCGATGTGGATTATCCCGCGTGCATCCCAAAAAACTGTTACCATCACCTTATTGGCCGACAAACTTACCTTGTTCTTCTTCGGAGCCGGTTCACCCAGAGAAACCCATTGTTTAGACTGCTGCGTGGTCTACGGAGTGTTGTAATGTCCATGTTTCATCCACAGTTACAAAACGCCGCAAATACTCATTCCAATTGCGGTTAAACAACTCCAAACAATCTTTGAAGTAGTGACACGATTACGTTTATGGTAAATTGAGTGCAAACGCGGCACCCATCTTGCAGACAGCTTTCTTTAACCCAACTGATCATTTAAAATCGAAACCACACTGGCATATGAAATGCCTATGGCATCAACAATCTCACTCACTTTTACTTTTCGATCGGTCTTGGATTTTTTCGACATTCTCCGGTGTATTGACCTCAATTGGCCGTCCAGAACGTTCAGCGTTATTTGTACTTGTGGGACCATAACGAAAGTCAGTAAACCACTTTTTTACCATTGAAATCGATGGTACAGAGTCCCCATACTATTTGTCAAGCTTTTTCTTGGTTTGATTGACGTTTTTTTTTTCGCAAAAAATAATGTTTAATGAGCACTCGAAATTCATTTTTTTCCATTTTTAAAACAATCCACGAGATTGTATGTTTTGAACAGCTGTTAAACGCAAAGTAAATGACGGAACTTGCTCAAAATTTGACAGTAGTCTATTAACAGGTGGTACTTGATGGGAGCAGTGTTGCATTTCAAATAACTACGAGGGAAGTTCAATAAGTCACGGACTTATTGATCCACCCTCGTAATTGATCAATTTCTGTTTTTTACAAATTAGTCTCCTTATACAGTCAGGGAAAAAGCGTCATCATATTTATGAAAATCTTCATAGCCGTTTCCTAAAAGGAAAAATTGATGACAGGCTTCTTCATCTTATGAAATGTTTCATAAATATGATGAAGAAGTTTCATTACTTTTTATGAAATGCTTCATAAATGTTATTAAATATTTAATAAATAAAATGAAGTAATTTAAAATTTTTTAAGAAAGCTGTATAAATTGTTGTGAAATGTTTCAAAAATATTATGAAATGTTGCATAAACGTTTCATATTATATTTAAAAAATTTTATTTATAATTAAGAACACACATCAAATAATATTTAATTGATTTTAAAAAGTCTAAATTGCAAATGATATTTTCAAATAAAAATTTTAATAAAAAGCAAAAGTTTATTTTCACAACGTTTATGAAATTATGAAGGTCTTGGGCCCAGCTAAAAAAAGCGAAGTAGTTAATAAACATGTAAATATTTTGATATTTAGAAATTTTTTCATACTTATACTTCCCGGAAACCTTCAAATTTTTTCAGAGGTAGAAGTTTCAGAGCCTCTTATAATAACTTACATTTTGAAGAAAAACATGTTCTTATTTCTGTCTATTTCATACTGAAAATTATGTCTCTTACACCCTTATTGGATTCTTTAGATTTTAACATTCCGAAAATTGGTGTGGCAATTATATTTTCAATTAATTTTAAAAAAGCATCAATAATATTCTAGTTACAAATGGAATAAATTAATTTCTTCCACAATTTTTTTATTTGTGTTTTTATTTTGACAGAAATTTCAAATATTTTTTTTTTGTTTGGAAAAAAATTATGAAAACAATTTTGAAAAAACTGAAAATGATAAATCTTTTTTTTTATTGAGATGTCGAATCAGTTTTCGTTTATCATTATTTAAAACGAAAATTAAATGTTTTTGTTAGCGCGTCTATTTTGAAATCTAACGACCATAAGATTTTTTAAAAATAATATTAGTTTTAAATTCTGCAACTTAAAAAATAAAATAAAATAACTTTAAGAAACGCCAATAATACATGAACATAAATGAGTTAAGTTTGTTATAATTTTTATTAAAAATAAAAATTATGTTTTTTCGACCTTTAATTGTGCAATGAAAATGAAAATTATTCAAGTTCGAGGCCATACAAATATAGAGTATGGCCTCGAACTTGAATAATTTTCATTTTCATAAATGAGTTAATATATTATGTAGAGTTATCAAATAAAAAACGTTATTCTTTCGTTTAGCTCTGATGAGCAACTGTTTTATTTATTAAATCAAAAATACTTAGCACTACTTAAACATAAATTATATTAGTGTGTGATTTTGCATAGCTTGCAATTCACACGCTAGTAGGGTTGGTATGTTGTTGACAAACAACATTCCACAAAGTGTGGGTCTCTAGTTACATACAGACGGTATGGTAACGCAGACTTGTCAAACACACTACACCTCCCCTTTTCAGGAAAAAGATTGATCAATTAGAGTAGCTTATTGATCGATCTTTTTATATAACTTATTTAATAAAAATATTACATTAACAAGAGGAAATTTAAACCAACGATCTTAAATAAGAAACAATTTCTAATAACATTGGTTTCAATTTATTATAAAATGAAAATAAAAAAATAAATTATCAAAATAAAAGATAATTAGAGAAAGGATTTACGAGACGATTTAAATTATTGTAACTCGTCTTCATAAAAAACATTTTTTTTCAAAAATAGAATGTATCGCTTAAGTATATAAAAGCGAAATCAACCAACATTTTTATTTCTGTATTATTTGTAACTTATGTTATCATTTTTCTTTATAATACTGTAATTTTCAAATTATTTGTCAAGATCAAACACATCACATGCCTTTCAATTACATGTACCCGCCGGTATGGCCATTACCGCAAGGTCATTAATGTCAAAGAATGCGATGTTTTCAAAGAAAAATG
The DNA here is from genome assembly GCA_021234595.1 of Delia radicum. NCBI lineage: Eukaryota > Metazoa > Arthropoda > Insecta > Diptera > Anthomyiidae > Delia > Delia radicum. Next base: position 36,689,227 of record CM037852.1, on the reverse strand, counting down.
GGACTTGGTAATAATTGTATTTCCCAGTGTCCAAGTTCATAAGTAATAATTCAGGTAATAAATTTGTTGTTATTAAAGGACATGCGAGAATTATCAGCGATATTTATTATAGATTGTGGGTATTTTAATACCATAAATAATTGCGCTGTGTTTAATATATTAAGAATTTATCATTAATTAAAGAATATTTTGCTGTTTACACTTAGTGTAAAAGCTAGTTAACCAAAAAAATAAATTTTAGATTTACTAAATAATTTATAGATTTTATGAGAAAATCATATTGTCAGTGCAGCTCGTTGATCACTGCAAGGTTAACTTTTTACCCTTTTCCTCTTACTGAATCGTTCTATTACTGTTTTAATTATTATAAATTATTCCCTGGTGCTACTAATGTCTAATGTAATGTTCGAATACATTAGCAATTTAGTTGTGTTATTCATTTGGCACGTCGTTTTTTCTATTAAGTTCTAAGAAAAGGACTCTAATTGCCGGTCTCGGGACCTGAGGCGTGTGGAATTATTTCCAATGCCTTTAGCAATAGCTTGCCTTAACTTCAACACTAAGTCTATTTAATAGTCTTGGTATACAACTTCTTCGGAATTCTAGTTCCGGTATTGGGTTTCCTGTCTCTATTTGACACAATATTTAAGCTGTGATCAGACCAGAGCACTCAAGCTGCTCTATCAATTTAAGATCAGAACTCTAAATATTCGTTTGGAATACCCCGGTACTTTCAACAATCGCGATTGCGCATTTCTATAATGCTTATCAAAAAAGTGCACTTTTTATTCTTCCATCCAAAATATGTGTCGCCTTGCCGTCTAATTTTTCAAGACTTAGGATGATTGAGTCTAGGTCAATATCCTATTAACAAAGGGGCTGGCTAATATACCGTATATATATAATTCATCAAGAATTATCTTCATAACGCGCTGCCATTTATTATTTAAAAATTTGATGGACGTCTCCCTCAAATTTATATTAGTCTCATTTGAAACTATAAGCACCTCTAACAAAATTCAGTAAGGGTAAATATACTGTTAGTAATTACTAACGTATTTGCATCTGGGTAGATATGTTGTGATATAATGAAGTATAAGGATCAATTTTTGGTGTTTGATGCATCCGTATAGTCTGCACAAGAGTTGAATCCGCTGCTTTTGAGAGCAACGAAATCGAATCAATTTTTGATTCCGAAAATGAGATCCATTCCTGGTTCGTAAGAACCAATAACGTGAATCATACAAATATGACGGAAACCGAGTCCGTATCGAGCAGTTTCATTTAAGTCTACATGAAATTTATAGACGGAAACTGTGTCGAAATTGCATGGTTTCATTTAAGTCATGTAAAGTATATAAATACTTTTAATATGTGGATTAATTCAACGTTATTACATTACGAAATAATCCATAATTGGATTAATTTGTACGTATTACACAAATAGTGCGTTGTAAGGAAATGGTTAATCTCAAAAAAATAATTGTAAAACAAACACAGAATTTAGCATTAAGTAAATTGAAGTATTTAAAAATACAAAATTACAAGTTACAAAAAATATAGGCAGAATAAGATATATATAAGGACATAAATAAATAAATATTTCTCTATGTATTGAAAATAAATAAATGGAGACAAGCATAATGGAACATGTACTGATGAAATCTAAACTCACGGCTTAATAGCCTACAGTGATTACATCAGTGTAAAGATTCCAACCAAATATGATTTGGTTTTTTTGATTTTACATAAAAAAATTATGAGTATATTGACTAATAAATGAAATGTGTGAGTTTGTTCCAGCTTCTAAAAGCTATGTAGATTAGTAAGAACAATATAAAGGATGATTAAACCTGAAGGTTTTTAGAGAACAGAATTCCTACAGGCTTCTCATGTCTTTATTACTCAACAAAAATGGGCTAAGCATTGCAGAGCTTTTTCAATTTGCCAAAAGGGTTAAAAGTCGAGCAAGAAAATCAAAATCAAGGACAGTTTATAGGCGAACGAGCAGAACGTATATTATTTGATTTTGATATAATTGGACCAAATGTAACGGGTAGTTTTGCTAATGAAAATCTAACGGTACAATTGTTACATGAGGAGATAGAAAAAAGAAGACGTGTCATGCATCATGATTTATACGATACGAGTATTAGCTACAAATCGGAAACCATTTAAACATCCCAACAATAATGGAAGAAAGTACTGGTATTTTTAATGAAAGTCAAGATATATCGATTATACGACTATTTAGGATTAAGCTTCATTATAATACAGCATTTCATTAGTAGTTGTTGTTAAATATGATTTGTGGCATAGAATTATATCATGATGCAGCACAAAGGTGAAATTAAGAAGCTGTCTTTACAGCAGTGCTAAATCAAAACTATACAAAATGATATAGTAAAGCAGTAATTCGGCATTAAAGGCCTTTAAGATTGAAAATAATCAATTTCCGGAAAGTGTTATAATGTATCGTGATGGTCAACTATCATTGTGTGAAGCTGCCTGTCAAAAGATGCTAAATCAGACCATTAAAATAACATTCATAGTAGTCCAAAAACATATCAATACACGTTATTTTACCGTTAGCGGTAATAACGCTAGTAATCGTATGCCTGGTACTGTGGTCGATTGTAACATAACACGTTCCAATTATTATGATTTATTTTCGGTATCCCAATGTGTACGCCAGGGTACAATTAGTCCTAGCCATTATGTTGTCATCCGTGATGATTCTACTTAAATCCAGATATTATATAGAGATTAACTTAACCAATATAAAGTGCTCTTGAGAAATCTAAGGAATTTCAAAGGAACCTTAGTATTTACAACAATAAAAAAAATAATGATTACAACAATTATAATTGTAAAACAATCAAAACGCAAAAAAAAAATATATTCAAAGTTTCTTTGTTGTTAATCTATGGGAATAAAAATTATATTCCCTTAATAATGATGATTTGACTTAGCAAAGTCTACAAAATTTAATTTCAAAGACTCTACTATTTCAATTCACTATTACTTTAGAAAATTCCCAATGTCAATTCGCCTGTTATAAGGGTTTTTTCTTGTTGTTTGCAAGGACAACTTTAACGAATTTTTATCCATTGTTCATGGCATCATTTTCATAAATACAAAAATGATTCATTAAATTTACTTTAATATCTGAGAAACTTTATTTTTGTATCGTTTTAGTTTACAAAATTTATTTAAGATAGAAACAAACAAAAAAAAAAAAAAAATTGATAATATGAATAATTGGATATTCAAAAATATTTTTAAAAATTCCATAAAAGTTTATTATACTTCATTATATTTGGTCTAAAAAAAAAATAAATTAATGATTAAATAGTGTGGCATACTTTTGTGCACAGATTAGTGCTGCCATTTAATCTTTTTCTCGCATCCCTAGTGTTGGATACTTGATTCCAAATAAGGATAACTTTAATATAAAGTTATTAAATTTTCGCAAATATAAGATCCTTGGCACTTTAATGCACATGAAAGTGCGGCCAGTTTTTCAAAATCATGATTAAAATTTACAGTGTAATACACTGGTCTTATCCATCTCTGTCAATAATGCAACCCATTACATGTACAAAAATCAAGTTTACATTGATTTACTTAAACTAAGTTTAATTGGGTTGTTATTAACAGGGATTTCGATTTGTTAGTTGTTTAGTAATTAAAAAAAAAAATTATATATTTGTCGTGGCATTCGTTATCCGTCACCTTCAGATAGACAGATCCCAATTGCAACGGCAAATATAGGTCATACATTATTTGATGACCGGTAGATTTTTATTGCACTAGGGGAGTGTCCCGTAGGAGTCACCATACTCAATAAAAATAGTTATTAGAATGTTAGTAATTTTTTTTTTTTAATAATCAATGAACTTCAAATAATATTCAATGATCTTGAAAAGGTAATCTTTTATTAAAATATTTTTTTTTTTATTTAAACTTTCTTTCTTTTTTTTTTTCTTTTTAAATTAATTTCAGTTAACCAATTTTGTATTGTTTCTTTCGTATTTGATTAATATTATGTTTAAATTATCCTCTGTTTTTGCAATGTATATTTATATATAAAAAATGTTTAAAGAGGCAAAAAGTTTTCATTCTATTAAAACTTTTCGCGTAAAATTATGACTTTTTCATACAATATTAAAAACATTTCAAGTTTTTTATACAAAACTTAAAATTTAATGTATTTCATTCAAAATTTAAAACCATTAGTACAAAAAAATTTTTTTTTTTCTTACAACATTTTAAATTTTTCAAAAAAATTAAATTTGTCACACAAAATCTAAAATTTTTCATACAAAATTTTCAATTTTCAGAAAAAATCAAAAATAAAATTTTTTTTTTCTTTTAAATTAAAAACTTTTAATGCAAATCTTTAATTTTTTCTAGCAAATTTACAAAATTTGCATACTAGTTTTCCAAAATTTTAAAAACGTAGTGTTTTAAATATTAGTGTTTTAAATATTTTAAAAAGTATATTCAAAATTAACAATTCCACAATTTTAAGAAGATTTATGTAGTTTTAATTTTAAATTTTATTAATTTTATATTAGCAACCAATTCGATTTTATGTTTAACTTATATCATATTTAATTTAAAAATTCATGTTTTAATTAACTCCGATATTTTGTTTTTAAGTTTTTATTAAAGTTCTTATACCTAATTTTAGTTTTTCATTCCGTTTTAATATTAATTTCAATGGATTCTATAGAAACTTTATGCTTAATTAAATTTTAATTTCAATAATGATTATATTGTAGGTAATTCTTGACTTTAATTGTGTAATTCTTGACTATTGTAGTCGTCGTTTTATAAAGGTATAACTTAAATCTTGATTCAAAAATTATTTGAAATTTTTGTAAGTCAACCGAATTTTTAATTTTTTTTTTTTTTTTTGGGCATTTCTTTTAAATTGTTATATGGCAACTGGTGTCCGGTTTAGTATTCGGCTTCACAGTTTTGCCTTCGGCCAAATTTTGACCGAACTCCGTGTATTTGAAGAAATTGAGTACATTTTCAAAATAAATAAATTCCTTAATTTCGAGTGCAAACACAAGAATTTGTATTAAATTCGTTAAAAAGAAATTCTATTAACATATCAAAGTTCAAGCATTCCCGATTTTTCGAAAGGCAACATTAAAATAATTGATCTCATTATTACATATTTTTTTTAAAGAAAATCGTAAATTATTATTGTAAAATTGAAGATCCGCTAAAATTTTTTTTTTTTAGTTTTTTAAATGAAAAAATCTAATTTTAATTGACTTTATAAAGACTATTAAAAATATATGAAATTATAAATTAAATTTTTAGAAAAATTAAAAGTTTTCAATTGAAAATTATTATCACTACTTTTCTATCTATTTCCCGATTCTAGTGAATTTTTAATAATTTTACATGAAAGTTAATTCGTTATATTTCATTCCTAATACTAATGCTTACGTATATTTTATCATGTTGATGTCTGCTGTTGATGTGAATATCGCTGCTACTTGCTGCTGCAGTTGTTGTTCTTGTTGTAGTTTTAAGTTGTTGTTGATGATGTTGTTGGGCCAAATTTTGTAATAGGGTTGCCTGTTGTTGCTGTTGTGCTAACTTTGCTGCCTATGCTCCAGTGGTATTTGCTGTTGTTAATATCAATTGATGCGGCTGTTGGGCTATTAAATTTAAACTAGTTGCCGTTATTGTTGTCTAGGTCCGATGGTGTATCGGACACACCATCCTTGGGGTTAAATGGCTGATCCACCCCGGCAATACACATCCGTATTGCTTCTTCATTGATTTATACATTGTGTTATATATATCTTTATGTACTAGCAGCTGATCACAAACATGACGGCAACAACTTGTATTCTTAATTATTTGTAGGGTTGAAAGCAATTTTTGTGTGTTTTAGAGAAACCGGTATATGTTAATACACATTTTGTGTAATTATAAACTTATTAAAATTTTTGTTAACTACATCAGTATTTTTGTTTTCACTATCGTTGCTGATTAAATTTAAAACTTATTAGATTTAAAACTTATTATTATTAAAACTCTGTTAGATTTTTGTTTTTTTTTTTTCAAAAAATTTTTTTCTTTTAACAGGGTCAGGTCCTGTTGGACCCAACCCTTTATGTTTGTTTGTTTTTTTTAAGTCAATAGTATTATCCAAGGCAGGATCGCCATGTAGAGTTATCAAATAAAAAACGTTATTCTTTCGTTTAGCTCTGATGAGCAACTGTTTTATTTATTAAATCAAAAATACTTAGCACTACTTAAACATAAATTATATTAGTGTGTGATTTTGCATAGCTTGCAATTCACACGCTAGTAGGGTTGGTATGTTGTTGACAAACAACATTCCACAAAGTGTGGGTCTCTAGTTACATACAGACGGTATGGTAACGCAGACTTGTCAAACACACTACATTATCATATTCTCGTAATAATATTAATTCCACTGATTATGTTGAACGTTGGGGTTTTTAATAAAAACGTCTACATCTATAGCAAATTTTTTAAAATGAAAATTAACAAAAACTAAATTTTTCTTTTCAAATCTCATGCAATTTTAAGATACATATATGTGCCCTATGTCTGTTAGATATTAGTCGTTATAACGACTTCTCTGTAAAAACGCCTTAAAAATCGGGAGGAATATCAAATATGGAACAATATTTAGCATATATTGCTATACATGATATCATACATTCCCACATATGAACTTTTTTTTGATTGTATGCACCCATATATGTTTCCATACATCTCATACATGGAAAAATGCATGTTCATATATTTCCAAATATTATAAGTTCTACCTGAACGGGAAGATACACATTTTGTATAGAATTTGTATGGAAAATTAAGAGGTACACTCAAAGGAAAAGCTTCATCATATTTATGACATGTTTCATAGTATTTATAAAACATCTCAGAAAACGCAAACAATTTCATCATATTTATGAAATGTTTCACTATATATTTGTAGGTATTATTAACGATTTAATAATTATTGTGTATAAAAAAGTTTATCGAGTTCATTGTTGTTTATAAAATGTTTAATAAATATTGATCAAATTGTTACATTGGACGAAAATTTATGAAACTTATTTCTGTTTTGAACCACTGTACCGATTTTTGCCTTTTTCTATATTAAACTTTTCGCGAAAATGTCCATCATTCTAGGTAAAAATTATCAGCCTCTATTGCGTAAAGTTTTTTTTATATAATGTCATCATTAAGAAGACAAAAATGGAAAAATCCGAGGTATTTATGGTAAAAAAGGCATAAAATAGCAAAACTATAAAAAAAATAAAATATGTAACTTTTTGAAAGAACAAATAAAAAAAATTAAGGAAAAGGTTAACAATAGTTGGTTGAAACTGTATTGGATCGTTGTCGGTATTTTATTGATAGTGTTTGTCATGCTTAAAAATTTTTTTAACAAAACAACAAGCTGTATAACCAACGATAAAAAGTTCACGAAAAATAACAAAACTAGAAAAATTATAAAATCAATTAAATGTGATTAATCTTTAAAACATTAAACTTTATAATTTATGCTTTGTATTGTATATAAAATCTATGCAAAAAAGTGAATCTGATTCTAACTAAAAACAAAACATTAAATCGCTAATGATTTTATTATTAAACATTACGAATTTAACACAAAACGTGATAGAAATACTACTAAATGCCTTCCCCCGCTGCTAAACACTCTGCACCTAGTTCTTTAAAAACTTTTTCTCCTACTCGCAAAACACAGAAGCTGGATAACGGTGCAGCAACAATAACAACAGTATTGGAGGAGATGAAATGCATGGAAGCACGCATACAATTGCATTCTGAGCAAGTGTTTACGTGGCTTAGTATTGAGCTTACTGCAGTGGAAGAAAAACTCATCAACAAAATTGAGAGTGAAATAAAACTAATACAGGCAAGAGCTAAAGAATTAGAGGATCGTATTGTATCGATTGAAAGTGAGTTAGCTACTATTGAGCAAATAACAATTGAAATCGAGTCTCTATAAAAAGAAATACATGATATAAAAACTAAAACTAAAGCAACTACAGTGAAGGACATATCTGCAGACGCAATTATTTTTGGTATTTCTTTTGAACATTCAGAAAACCTAAAAAGTGTATTTAATCAAGTTTGTCGACATATTGAGTTTTTGGCCCCTCAAATACGTGATACTTTTAGAGTGCGTCCTAAATCGTCACATGATATTAATACTGCCGTAATCGTTAAATTCTATACACCCTTTGATAGAAACCGTACTCTTAAGGCGTTCTCTGAATATCGTAAAAGGACCAAGGGTACTGTGTGTATGCGTGCAGCTGGCTTCAACAGCGATAAAACGTTCCGCATATACGAAAGCCTAAGCATTGAGAATAGGAAAATACTTCAATTAGCCGTGAAGCAAAAACTAGAAGGTAAATTTTGGAGTGTATTCTCTGCTAGAGGAAAGGTGTATGTTCGACCTAAAAAGGATCTGAAGCTGTTAACGTGCCCAATGAAAAATTTTTGGACGATTTTGTATGCTGATTTATCACGAAACATTATTTTCTCTTTTTATTATTTTAAAATTTAACTTAATTTTTATTTTTTTTAACTATATTTTTAATTTTTAATATTTATTTTTTTTTTTTTTTTTGCAAAAAATGTTTGTATTTCCATATTTCTACTTTCTCTTTCTATTGAAGCGTTTTCAAAATATTAAAACAGTTTTTTCTCGTTTTATGTATGAATCAACATAACTTAAGTTATGGTGTTAGCGATAATCAATCTGCTGTGTTAAATATACTGTGCCGACAACGATGTGGCCTTAATATCGTACATTTTAAATGGACTAAAACTTGATCATGTAAGATATATTTTTGAGAATTCTCGTGTTGATGTCATATGTGTAACGGAAGCATGGTTTAAACATGTTGTTTCTGCGAGCTGTTATAAAATTAAAGGGTATAATCACTTTCTGCATTGTCGAAAGGGGGAGAAGAAAGGTGGTGGGGTTGCTATATACTGCAAAAATAATCTCAAAGCTAAGATTGTCAACGTATCCAATGATCCCAATATCGAATTTATGAATGTGGAAATTTATGACAACAAAATTAAGATTCTTGTGTGTACAATCCTAGTAGGTTATTTAGCCTTGAGCCATTTTTTAAAGATTTTGAACTCCGTGTTATTGATTATGACTTTTATATTACTTGTGGTGACTTTAATGTAAATTTGCTCCTTAATGATAAACTAAGTAATGAACTGTGTGATTTTATTAGCACTGCTGGATTATCGGTTGTTAACCCCCAAATGCCCACGCGCTTTTCTCCAAATGATACCCCAAGTTTGCTTGACCTATTTATGCTATCAGATCCTGACTTATTGCTCCTGTTTGATCAAATTTCATTTGTTTCTGATCATGATCTTTTATTTTGTTCGGTAAATGTTGACCTCAGTAGGAAAGATAGTTCTCGACTCATAACATATCGAGATTACAATGCTGTGGATTTCCCGTCGTTAATATCTGAACTGGCTTTGGTAAATTGGACTGATTGCTGGTATCAGTCCTCAGTTGATGCAAAGTTGGATGTATTACTTTCATCTTTGCATGATCTTTATAACAGACATGTTCCTATAAGAAGCTTTTATATTAAAAATAATTCTTGCCCCTGGTACAATTCGGCTGTAAAGCAGTCTATATGCGAACGTAATCGGTCGTATAATGTTTGGAAACGTAAGCCCACGTCGTTGAACAGAATTTTATATAATATAGCCAGAAATAGGGCAAATCTAGCTGTTAGGCAGGCCAAAAAAACCTATTTTGCTCGAAAGCTAAATATCTCCTTACCATCGAGCCAGATTTGGGACAATGTAAAAAAATTAGGCGTCTATTCTCGTAGTACATCTGATTGCAATTTGGACCCTGATGTACTAAACGATTTCTTTTGTGCTAATGAGTTTGTTAATGTTCATGGTAATGACCTTCAGCCCTCGCTTTACTGTTCCAGCAGTTTTGTGTTTTCCACTGTCTCTGAAACTGATGTTAGTAAAATGGTTATGAAAGTTCGGTCTAACGCCATTGGCGAAGATGGTGTTTCTTTACGATTTTTAAAAATTGTGCTGCCTTATGTTCTAAGTTCTCTTACACATATATTTAATCATATTATTACAACATCTAGCTTTCCTAGGCTGTGGAAAATTGGTCGGGTTACCCCTGTTGCAAAAATTCCATCTGCTTCTTGTCCAAATGATTACAGGCCAATAAGCATACTTCCTGTTCTCGTTTTGAGTCACTGATGTCAGCACAAATTACGGAGTACTTGAATTCGAATACACTTTTATCTCCTCTGCAGTCCGGATTTCGTGCTGCCCATAGTTGTACAACTGCTGCATTGAAAGTACTTGATGATTTAAGACCGGAGTTTGACTGTGGAAATATATCATTCATGTGCTTTTTAGATTTTTCTAAGGCTTTTGATCTAGTTGACCATAGCATTCTTTGTCAAAAATTAAAATATTATTTTGGTTTTGCGAATAGTGCTCTGATTCTTATGTTGAATTACCTGTCTGGACGTGTTCAGAAAGTTATCGCTGGTGATAAAGAGTCGGGCCTTAGAGGAATTTCTTCAGGTGTCCCTCAGGGATCTGTTCTTGGTCACCTGTTATTCAGTATTTTTGTTAATGATGTCTTTAGTGTAGTTAATCATGCTCGCGTGCATGCCTATGCTGATGACATACAACTATATATGTCAAATCGTATTGGAATGGTGGATGATACATGTTATAGACTAAATGATGACCTAAATTCTATTTTAATGTGGGCTAGAACTAATAACTTAGTGCTAAATCCTGCCAAATCTGTGGCTCTACCGATTAGTAGAAACCAACTCAGCCATAGTGACCTTCCAACACTATACCTTAATGGCACCGTCATTAATTATGTAAATAGGGTCAAGTTTTTGGGATTTCACATTTACTCCTCCTTGTCTTGTACGGATCATGTGAATAATGTTGTACGCAATGTATTCCTTACGCTTCGCAATCTGCGAATGTCCTCTAATTTCACACCCACAGAGTTAAAACGAAAGCTTGTTGTTCAGTTAATAGTCCCTTTGATCACATATTCAGCTGAAGTATACAGTAAACTGGACTCACATTCACTCCATAAGTTACAGGTATGCTTTAATAATGCGACGAGATATGTATACGGTTTAGGTCGATACTGTAGTATATCGACATGGAGAAAAATGGTTCTCGGCTGTGACCTGGTTGATTATTTATGCATGCGAAACCTGATATTTTTACACAGATTATTATGCGACAAAACCCCTCTTTATCTTTATGAAAAACTTAACTTTGGTAGATCAGCCAGATGTGTAACATTGAAATCAACCCAAATCCTACTTTGAAGCAAATTTTTTTTTTTTTTTTACGATTTTAACTTAATTGATAATTTTTATAAATTTAATGCATTTAGTTCTACTTCTTTAAAACTAATTTATTATAAAATCTGAAAATAAATAACGGCTTCCTTTAAGAACACTTAAATTACAAAAAAAAAAATGTTTAAAATTAAATTCAGTATAAGTTTTATTGTTTTACATTAATTAGTTGATTTCATATTTTATTAGTTAATACAATTTATAAATAATACAGCAATATACTAAACTAAAGCATAAATAATAAACTAAACCATTAAAATCAATAAAATTCTCCCCTTAATTAATTTTAAAGTATTTCTCAAACATGATAATAATTATTTTGGGTCTTTGGATTTTTTTAAATATTCTAAAAATTTATTTTTAGAAAAATTCTCGTTGTAGTTCTGCTCCATAGCATGCAGAATGAATTGCTTCTGGTCTTCCTGATGCGTTAGAACAGCATTAAATCGTGTAATTAAAGCACATCCTCTTTCCGCAATATGATTTACAACTAATAATTGTTTGACTATTGCTTTCGCTGAATTGTAGCTCTCATTTTCTTCCCAAGTTATCGGATCAGCCAACAAAAACTTTTGACTAATTCCTGTTATTTCCTCATTTAACAAATTATTAAAAAATAAATATGTAGGTGTTGTTGGTTACAAAATCACATAACTCAATTGACATGAGATCCATTTCAGCTATATTTGCTCGTTTCGGTTGATCCGGATGTCGAGATTTTTTTAAATTATAAGCCATTTTTCTTTTCATTTCAACGTCTACATCACCGTCGAAGAAGGCCAATGCAATATTTGCTTCATTTAAGTACCAAAGGTGCTTAAGTAGTTTATTTTGTACAGCATCTGCAACGTCTTTGTCAACAAGTTTATATTCTTCTAATTCTTTTAAAAGACTCAAGTCGTTGGATGGTGCTTTTGGCGCCAAATGACACAAAAACCAATGCTTTAAATAAATTCGAACCACGAATATATTAAATCTTAGCAAATTTTTCAGTTGATGAGCTGAAACGATTTAATTATTTGTTACTCTTTGAAAAATCACTATCTTTATAACCCTTTGACTATCTTACAAATTACATAAAGTCGGTAGTCAAAGCGTTTATTTATTTTATTTTAAATTGTTTTCTGAAGAGAAATATTTTAAGTGAGTAAATAATTTTATATTTTTGTACTCATTATATAATCTTATAATGTTTTTTTCAATACCGTCTCGTCTTTTTGTTGGTATTTCAAATTTTTGAAAAACTTCAATGACTTCTTTCGATATAATGGAAACACTACATTTTACACTTTTTTTTATTATTTTCAATAAGATACAGTAATCGTCCAAAAAGATCTTTTTTGCTTGGAAGCATATTTCCACTAAACCCGCTTATTTTTTTTCCTACAAAAAAAACATTTTGGAGACCTTCAGAAACTCAAATAATCTTAAAAACTTACCAACTAAATTGGAATGTTTCAATAAAGCATTTCTATCCATATTTTACAAATATTTTCACGGAATAATATTCAATATTATTTTAGCAATCTAATAAAAAAAATATTTAATTTTTATTTTATATAACTTGTTATATTAATACATTAAATTTATAGTACTAAGGCAAAAAGTACTAAAGCAAAAAAAAAATAATTTTGAAAGCAAATAAGTTGAAATTAAAAAAAAAAAAAAATGTTGCTTCATAGTAGGATTTGTGTTTTCTCATGGAATGGTCGATATATTTTATCCAAAATTATTTTTTTTGTAAAACTACATTAAACACCCTGTTAAACTATGCAAAGAGTTCAAGTTCTCCCCCATTCGAATATTTACGAGAATTTTATGAAGAAAAGTTCTTACTTACATTTTAACTTTAACAACGCATAACACCACGACCGGTAAGACTTAGGTCGAAACAATGTTAAAGAAAAATCTTCGCTTTTTAATTCTTTAAAAATTAAGCTATGAAGGTTAATCCCGTAAAAATTTTATTTTAGGAGTTATAAGCAAAAATAGCTACAAAGGTTTTTTGTCCTATTTTTGAGGTCAAAAGTTCAAACTGTTTGGCCTGTTTAAAACCTAAAACTACACTTTTTGTCTAAAATTCTTTTTTTACTCTCGTCTTAACTGAAAATGTGCGGGGAGCGATAAAAAAACAATTATGCACATATACTTTATGGGTGCTCTAATACTCATTTAAACACAAGCAGATTCTTTTTCGTTAACGCCATTAGTTTGTGGAGAACCTTACCAGTATGGTTAAAACTTATACAGAGAAAAAACTGTTTTAAAAAAGCCCTTTTTGAATATTTTACTCTAAACAATTAGCTTCAACTCTCAATATTTATTTTTCTCATTAACATTTTGTTAAATAAATAATAAAAAAAATGAAAAAAAAAAAATAATAAAAAGAAAAAAAAAAAAAAAAAAAAAAGAAAATTTACATGTTGCTTTAACTAGCTAGCCAACTTTATTAAAAATTGTCTTTAATATTTATTAAAATTGTTATCTTAAATTTTTATCCTATTTTTATCTATTATATTAATACACACTACATATTGACTTTTCAAGTGTCTAAATGTTTTTAAATGTCGTTACTATTATTATAATTATGACTTTCTATTATGTTATAAAAATTGAACTATAAAAGAATTTTATTCTTAATGTTCTAATAATGAAACAAAATAAATCTAAATCTAAAAACATTTAAAGCAAAGAATGCTGAAAAGAGCAACTTTAAATCTCAAAAGTCTTAAGAAAAAGCTGTTTAAAGCAAAAGAAATAAAACTGAAAAATGACAAAAAAAAAAGCAAATATGAGAAAAATGCAAAAAAAATAATGACAAATAAAAATATAGCATATTTGTTTTCTCTGGACATCATATACAAGGTAGACATGTCACAAATATTAGTTTATATGCTTTGATTATTCGGAAGAATATTAAATGAAAGCAATATTCGGCTAAATTATTCGGTTTAAAAAAGTTACTTAAAATCGGTAATTTTTAAATAAAAATTTGAGAAAATCAAGTTTTATAATAAAAATGTGTTTTAAAATGATTAGCACGGCTGTTTATACTGATTTGAGATTATTTTTCAACATAAAAAACTATCCGACTATTTGAATGAAACTTAACTATGTTGTAGAGGACAAAAGCTATTAGAGACGTATTGTTTACGAGCGTAATCTCAAGTTAAGGGGCTAAAAAGCGTGGTCAAAAATAACCAAATTTGAAAATTTTTTAATATATTTTTATATAAATTATTAAACAGTAGGCAAATTGGGTATCAAATGAGCGGTATTTTAAACGCATCCACTGGTATATAAAACATGTATGTACATGTTCGAACATTTTTTCTAACACCTCATTTGTATGGGATGTTGTTTTTGTTTGAGTTCAAATTAACATATAATAAGGGAATATACCCATGCGTGTTGTCATAAATATGTCAAAACTGTCAACTGTAATCAAGTTTAATTTCCCCTATCACTATTTTAAAAAAGTTGAAAAGTTATTCAAAAAAACACAATATAAAGTGAAATTTTTCGTAAACATAAAAAAGTGAATAACAAACAAGTTTTAAATAATTTTTCAAGTCGGATTTTTGTAAACGGAACGAATTTCATTCAATATTTTAATAAAACTAATTGATTTCATATACAAATATATTAAATAAATAAAACAAAAATGTAAAAAATTTAATTTTCACAATGTTCCCTAAAGTGGACCATTAATATAAAAGGTGTAACCGGAATCTTTTAAACAAATTTAAGCACAAATTGTAAAAGTTCTATAACAGCTAGAATGAGAATTCAAACACTCTTGGAATCTTTGAACTTTAGATTTAAAAAAATAAAAAAATTTTTTATTTCTAAAACTTTTTTCGTATCAAAAATAAAAAAAAAAATAATATGGACACATTTTTATCAAATATGGTTTCTTATTTGCGGCATAAATTTAAACCAGTAAATACATGAAAAAGATTTTCTAACGAACACGATCCATGTTAATTTAATATTGCTCTATTTAGCAAATTTATTTCATAGATTAGACAGTACAAACAATATTTTTTTGTCGAATTCTGAAGATCAGATTTATTTTTCTTGTCACAAGTGTGATGTGAATGTCCTTTTAAAAGAATTAAATGTTTATTAATATGAGAACAAACATTTATGAATTACGGAATTTGAAGACATCTTTCAGTCACTTAATTAATTATGTAGGTAGAATCAACTGCAAACGTCAGTTAAAATAATTACATTTGCAGTTGAAAAGGTGTACACTACATTTGCATTTAAATCAACTGCATATGTATTTACAGTTAAAAATTAACTGTCGAATTATGAAAGTCACTTCAAATGCAGTTAAAACAACATACCAGCATTTAAAAAAAAAAAAAAAATATTAAGAAAAAAAAAACTTTTTTGTAAATATTCTTAATCTGATTTTATTATTTAATATTTAATCACTTTAAATATTCACGTTTCAATATTATGTCTCTTTAAGAGACATAATATTGTTGCTTTGATTTATTTTCATCACATTGACTTAATATACAAATATTAAATAGCTACAAGAAAATAAATAAAACATTTAATAATATTCAAGTAAATAAATTTACAAGTTTGTTATAATTTTTATTAAAAATAAAAATTATGTTTTTTTCGACCTTTAATTGTGCAATGAAAATGAAAATTTTTCAAGTTCGAGGGGCATACTCTATATTTCTTCATTAGGATATTGTCCTAACAAATAATCTATAGAGTTTTTTGTTTTCAAATTTATTATTTGACCCTTTCAGGAATGTGTTGATAGATCTATTTCCACCAGAGGTGGATCTTGCACAGCAAACAAGTTTTCAATTTATTTTTTGATCAATGGTTATAATCTTTAACTTCAAACTCATATGTATATTAGTTCTCATGTAGTGAATAAATTTATTAAAAAATCCAATCTCAAAAACGTTAAAAATTGTTTTTCTAAGTAAAACAACTCAATTGCAGTTACAATAACTGCAAAAATTTTAATAATTATTTAAAATTACTTTTTTTGACAAAACCCTTTTTATCTGGAAATATCGCCATAAGGGCGAAATTATTTTTGGTAATTATTTTTGACAGTATTAACCCTCTAACGGGTAAGGCTGCCTCAGGGCAGTCTTCATAAAATTTACCACAAATGTGTCAAATGAGCATTTTATACTTAGAAATTAACCCTCCGATGAGTGAGAAGGTCCCTAGGGACCTTTTTGCCTTTTCAAACTGAAATTACTCCTACTTCGGCCACTACAACCCCCCCCCCCCCCCAAAGTTACTCTGTATTCCAAAAGTATTTTGTTGCGCATCTTTTGGAAAAAAAATCAAGACGATCGGATCATTACTTTAGGAGTTATTGAGGTTTTAGTGAGAATAGTACGCGGACGTGTGAATAGGTCCGTATGGACCTTGTACTGAATTTCACTAATAAATGCATGTTTTTGGGCATCATTATAATTTTTTTATTGTTTCAACACATAATTTACTTGTTCTGAACACAAAGACCTAAACTCAAAGACATTAGGGATGATGATAAAAACAAAAAATTAAAAAATTAAAAAAATTATTTTTGTATGTAGAATTTAGTTATAAACAATAAAAACAAAAAAAAATCAAAAAAAAGTTTTTATATGAAAAAAACATGATTTACAAAAAAGGTCCGTAGGGACCTTTTCACACGGCCGTGAAGTTCAGAACTGTCACTCATCGGAGGGTTAATATATTCCGATAGAAAGCTAAATTTGCTAAACATTTTGCGAAGAAATTTTCCGTGTGCCATCCACAGTTTAAAAGCGAGAAAGCTTCAAAATCAAAATTTCGTAAAAATTCAAAAAATTTAAAAAAAAAATAGTTTTTGAAAACCTAAAAAACCAATTTAAGTTGACTAAAAACTCTTTATAATAATACATAAGTAATATTGAATCTATATATTTAATAATAAGTCCTTACTTTAGTCCAAGGACTAGCAGGATTTTATCAGGATTCCTCTAAAGGAATCGTCTTAACTTATAAACTAATAGACGGAATTTTATGAAATTTTGCATAAAGAATACATTAAGTATTAATAGCAAAGCGTTGAAGTTTGAACAATATAAATTAAAGTTTAGATACTTTTTCGCCTAATTTCGCTTTTTCCAAAAAGCGAAAATCGCGATATCTCCTTAAATAGGAGCAGAAAAAAAATAGTTTTTCGAGTGTGGTTATTTCTTGGTAAGAGAAATAATTTTTCCAAAATGGACTCTAAAATATTTTGGCTCATATCGCCTAAATTGGTAAGAGAAATAATTTTTCCAAAATGGACTCTAAAATATTTTGGCTCATATCGCCTAAATTAGGCAATGATAAACAATTTTGTTGAAGAACTTATTATTTGTTTTCCGAGTGGAGCACATGGTATGAATTTTGTTGAAGGGTTAAGGTACACTTGATAGTAAAGCCTTGTTTTTAAAATTCGATTTATTACAAAAGTTTTAACAAATTATAATTATAGCATTTAAAAATTTTTATTAGAAGTTTTCCTAATCAGGCTATCATGGTTTTCAAATACCAATATTATACAATTAGCTTAATATCGCAAAACTACAAATTGCGACTTAAGTGATTTTGTGAAAATGACGCAGATATAATAAAATGATTTTTTTTAACTGTGCCAAAACTTTGTATGGCACTGTAGCGTTTGCTTTTAGTTGCTTTAAAAAGTTATCTAAAGGTTTCAGAATCGCTTTCCTTCAATTTTAAAAGAATTTAATGTTATTTAGAAGTATTTATTTTTTCTAAACTTTTCTTGGCATTTTTTTCAGCCAACAATAAAGTACTTCTAAAATAACAACATGAGCGCTTTGGGGGCACCAAAATTTTAATTTTAAAGCGTATCAATATAATAATTTTTTTATAATACTATGAGTGCTGGCCCAAAACTGAAATAAAAACACCGGCCTGGTCTCGGTCGACTGTATTTTACAGTGCTGGTTCAGACCTGGCAAACATAAAAATAAACTACTACTCTGAATCGAGAGTGGTTTTTTTCTTATGTAAACATTCCGTTCATCCTGATAATGTTTGCTTACTCGACAATGGTAACATTATGATAGTAAACAAAATTTTTACCACATAACGTTCCAACTTAAAGTTTATGATATTCATTTGAAAGGAAATGTTTTCAATGAAATTAGCGTTGTGTATCATCAAAAATAGGAATTTATATGGTTACCAATTTGAATATAAATATTATTGAAATAAATATTTATATGGTAGAATTTAAGTGCAATCTTACTGCAATTAACGATAAAAATTAATTTTAAATAATAAATCAAGTACGGACAAAGCACTTTTATCTAACGTTGGGAAAGCGTTCTAAATAAGGACGTTGCCTGTGCTTTAATTTGTATTTCTGCCAATGGTATTAAAAATAAAGTGCTTTGCCAGTGCTTGGTTTTTCTGACCATCTAAAATTTCTGGCTGGGTCGTTTCAAGGTAAATATATGATAGTGTTTTAAAAAAATTAAACTGTTACTCTTATTCACTATATAAGTGAACCAATTTGGAATCCCAGGCTTTAATAAAGTTTAATTTATTACAATAAAATTTTTTTAGTTCTAAAAAAAATATTGCACTTATACAATTTTAATTGATTTCAAAAGTTTTCTGAAATTTTACTCTGGGCGTTTCAAGGTACACCACCCCAGTTTTCTTTGCATCTATTTAACTTACGGACCTAGGTCTATAGTAAACATGGGCGCAAGACTAAGTGAAACACTATATAGAAGACCATTTTTACAAAATATGCAAAATATTCGCAAGAAATGGAACGTTTCAAGGTACACCCGGTTCAAGGTACACGACTTTCCCTTATATTATTCATCTATACTGTTACCAAATCCCTATATGGTACTCCTTCATGTTCCTGTGTTATCGTTTTTTTTACATTTTTATTCATAACTCACGATACCATAAGAGTTCCATATAGGGATTTGGACACGATATGAGGAAGTAATATATAATTAACACATATTTTTCTAAAAATTTATAAAACAGTTTTTTGAAATACAGCTTTTTGAACCGGATTTTAAAAACAATGTATTTTGCCGTTATATGATGTACATTATCTGTACCAAGTGT
Organism: Delia radicum; assembly: GCA_021234595.1. Taxonomy (NCBI): domain Eukaryota; kingdom Metazoa; phylum Arthropoda; class Insecta; order Diptera; family Anthomyiidae; genus Delia; species Delia radicum. The sequence continues at coordinate 36,669,641 of CM037852.1, read as the reverse complement.
GGTTGCAATCAGAAAGAGTTGATGGTAATCAAGATTATACACTTTTTACCCTTTGTTCAATGTTGGGTACAGTAAAAATCTGTTAATTTAGCAGTATATTTCTGCAGAGCCCTTCTTAAGTAATTTTTACTTCAAATAGCAGACATTTTTGGAGTTTTTTTTTGTCTATAAGTGCATTAATCTAATTGTAGTTTTAGAGTTTAAACAATTTCAAATAAAAAACAACTGTTGGAGTAATTTTAGTTAAAGAAACATTGTTTAATTAACTCTTTTATTCTGTTTGAGTCAAAATTTAAATGTTGTTCTCTTTTATAGACAAAAATGGATGAATCAAGCTTGTTGCAGTTAATTGAACTATACAAAAAGTATGAGGCTCTATGGCAGGTCAATAATATCGCATTCGGAGTTATAGCAAAACGCGATGAAACTTTTAAAACTATGATTGAAGATCTTAAAACAAATCACAACAATGATATGACTATTGAAAACTTACACGATTATATCAAATACATAAATCGTTTATATTCAAAGGATAAAGAACAACAACTAAAATGCGAATTGGAAAACAAGGAATTTACACCATTGTCTCCATTGTACAATGAATTGTTATTCCTTAGTGAAAGTCAAGGACCATTTAAGTGTACTACTTGTAATGAAGTTCTTCCTAAATATGAAAGTTATCATATCCATATTGCTAGTCACACTAATACGATGCCATTCAAGTGCCCACTCTGTGAATTGGGTTTTAAAAAATTCGACAAATACATTATACATGCTAAACGACATCTGGGCATAAATAGTTTTCAATGCAGTGTGTGTGGTAAAGGTTATCCATTTAAATCTGAATTAGATTGGCATTTTACTTCGCACTCAGGAGAAAAACCGTACCTATGTCAGGTATGTGGTGCCGGCTTCAGAGCTCGCCATGACTATGACAATCATATACGTCGCCATGAAAAACGCTATCGTTACGAGTGCCATATATGTAAACATGGTTTTAATCAATTACATCATTACAACGATCATGTCAAATCTCATCTCAACATACGTGACATTATTTGCAATGTATGTGGTAAAGCTTTTACTGCAGTTAAATATTTAAAAAATCATAAACTTATACACGACGATACAAAACGATATAAATGTAACGTTTGTGGTAAGGAATTTTCTCAAACGGCTGGACTACGACAACATCGCAAGCAACATAAACCACATTTAACGGCAGCAGAAATTAGAAGAAAAAATGAATCAACTCCGAGTTTCCCTGATGTATTTAATTTTTAATTATTTATATTATTTTATATTATTATTATATTATTATTATATTTTTAAATATAATTTATGATCGATTAAATGTATTTCTTTGGTACTTTATCAATAAAAACACTAAATTTTTTTTTAATGCGAATAAAAATTTGCCATTCGTAAATCAGGAATTTATAATTTTTTAGCAAAAATTTCTATTGATTTTAGCAAAATATACTGTTATTTGCATTCTACAAAATTTAAGGTAAATGTAGCAAAAATTTTGTTGATATTACAGTTGTTTTTTTTTTGCTGTTTTTAGTCTACAAATACTGAGAAAAGGTTTTTTCTAATTTTATCAGATTATATTGCTATTTTAAATTAACTAAAATTCAACTCGAATATAACTAAAATTATGTAGAGTTAGCAGGTTTATTTTTGCTGCTCATAGTTTATTAATAATTACCATAAAAAAAATCAACATAATTTTTAGTAGCCATTTCTGCTATTTTTATTTTTTATTTTATTATTATTTTTTCTATGGGTGTAGTATCGGTTTCTACACCGATGATATTTAATTGAATATTTACACCAATGTTTGTCCTCCAAAATAGAACCATAGTTACTTATATCTTTCATTTTCAGTTTCCTTGAGATCGGTTCAAGTGGAACATGTTTTAGAAATGTAGTTTGTAAAAAATAAAAAATTATTTTTTTTAGAAGAAATAGATTTCGTACATTTTCAACATGTAAATTGAGAGTTGAGTGACTTAATTTAAAAAGAAATTAACCTTGCAACTTCTTTTCAAGTAGAATAAAAGAAAATAGTAACGAAAGTAGTAAATAAATTCCAACTAAGCTAAAACAGTTGCAAATTTCATTTCAAAAATTTATTTGGGAGACTAAATTGTTAAAACTGTCATGTAAACAAACTGGCAAAAAATTTACATTAATATGAATTTTTAAAGAATTAAAACAAAAATCAAAAATTGTCTATCTTAAACCGATTTAGCTTTTGCTTTCCCTCGATTTTAAAAAAATGTGAAGTTATAGTTGAAGTATTTTTTTTTTCTAAACTTTTCTTGAAATTTTTTCCACCAAAGTTAAGAATTTTTAGCAAGTTTTGGCAAAAAATTAATGAAAAATGCATATAAAAAATGTAACCTGTTAATCTACCCATTTTAACCGATTATTCGGTTCGAATAATTAATCGAATTTAAAATTATTTGTTTCGACAGTAACCGAAATTGAGGCGATTAATCGAGGAATCGATTAATCGAATGGGAAGCACCAGGCACGTAGCTAGGAATTTTCGATTTTTTATTTTGAATATGTGTTTTTTCTTTTTTTTTTGTAATCCGGGGAAACTTACAAAAATATGTGCACACTAGGGTTTAAATTTTTTTTTTTGCGCTAAATTTGTAATGGGCAATAATGCATTAATATTGGTAATCGCTACCTCAGGTCATTTTGAAACGAAAACCTCCCGCATAAAGTGCATTTCCTTAAAATGCATTTTTTTAAATTTTTAACATTAAAGTTGTACTAGTTGACCAATAATACTGCACAACATATTTTAAATAACTTTTTACTTATTTTGTTCGTTATTTTGCTAATTTTGATGTCTATATCTCGATGCTTTAATCTGTTTTATCAAAATCCGCGAAATACGTCAAATTTTAAAACGTTTGTGTCCTTTATGTTTTATATGCCTCGTTATTGTCTAATTACGTTAAAATTATAGCTAAATATTAATTTTTAGTTTAATTAAACTAGGGTAGCTAAAATTTGATAATTGCAAAAAAAAGTCAAAAGTTATAACCCTACACTCAGGGAACTTCTGCTTTAGAAATATGTAGTTGTCTGGGTTGTAATACAGTTTCTTTATTTTTAATGTAAATGTCAGTCATTTGTAGAACAAATTTAATTTTTTACTAACCTTGTAGTTCTTAATAAAAAACAAAAAACATCAAATGACTGTTTTATGTTTTTACTGTCGTTTTTTGCTATTTAAAGATTTTATTGGTTTTAATGAGCAAGAAGTTAGTGATTTACAACAATTCGAAACAGTTGCTGGTAATGAGGTACGTTCATCCGAAATAAGTAACAAAAGGCCAAGAGAAGAAGATGGTTTTGAACTTCGACGTTCTGAAAGAATTGCTAAAATGCCTCGATATTCATATAATTTCTGTGTTTCAGAGTTTGTGTTTGATGATCCGTCTACTCTTAAAAAGGCCAAGTCATCACCAAATGCTTCTGAATGGTCACAGGCTATGAAGGAAGAATATGAGTCGTTGATGTATAATAAAACTATGTGAATTACCTCAAAATAAGAAACCGATTTCGTGTAAATGGGTTTTTACAACCAAAAGAAATGCTACTGGCGAAATGGTTCGAAGGAAAGCTAGGCTAGTTGCTAAGGGTTATAGTCAAGAGAAAGGTATTGACTATAATGAAACTTTTGCTGCTGTGGTAAGGTATGAATCTATTAGATATTTAATTGCGTTAGCTGCTAAACATAATCTAATGATTCACCAAATGGATGATTCTTAATGGAACCTTGGAAGAAGAAATCTATATGAATCAACCAGAAGGTATGAATGATGGTACTGGAAAAGTCTGCAAGCTAAATAAGTCGATATATGGACTGAAACAAGCAAGCCGTGTGTGGAATGAAACATTAAACAAAGTTTTGTTGAATATGGGTGTCAAGCGAAGTGAAGTTGACCAATGCATTTATTATCGTAAAACTGAAAACAAAATCTTGTTTATTGCCATTTACGTAGATGATGTTTTAATTTTTTCAAATGATATCAAAACAATTAAACAAGTTAAACAGAAACTGACAAACCATTTTAAAATGAAGGACATGGGAAAAGCATCTTCTATTTTGGGAATTCGACTAACTCGTGCTAATAATTTTATAAAATTTGACCAGTCTAAATATGTTTCTGATGTGCTAAAACGTTTTAAAATGGAAGATTGTAATCCTGTTAAAACTCCTGTTGATTGCAATCAGAAAATATCTGCTGAATCATGTCCTAAAACTGAAGCCGATAAAAAATATATGTCAAATGTGCCGTATATGCAAGCAATTGGATGTTTATTGTTTGCTGCCCCAGTTTCTCGTCCTGATATCTGCTACATTGTGAACGTATTAAGCAGATATGGTGGGAATCCAGGAAAGGCTCATTGGGACGCTATCAAACGTGTAATGCGCTATCTCAAAGGTACACTAGATAAAGGTCTTGTATACTCTAAAGGTAATGGTGATCTTACTGGCTATTGTGATGCAGATTGGGCCAGTGATGTGGATGAACGGCGTTCAACTACAGGATATTTATTTACTCTTCAATCTGGTGCTGTCTCGTGGTCTACAAAGCGACAGAAAACTATTGCGTTGTCTACAACTGAAGCGCTGTTTATGTCTATGGTGGCAGCTATTCAAGAAGCTATTTGGCTGAAGAAATTAGAAAACGAAATATCTCCAAATCCTGTTAAAACGATGATTCTGCATTGTGATAATAAAAGTGCCATACATGTTGCTCTTAACAATGCATATTCATCACGTACTAAACATGTTGATGTAAGGGTGAAATTTATTCGTGAATGTTTTGATAATAAGATCATTGAACTTAAGTATCTACCCACTAATGATATGTTGGCAGATTTGTTAACAAAATGTGTTCCATTTCCAAAGTTAAAGACACTCACGGATAAGTTTGGCTTAAAATAATTATGTTCTAATTTTTTGTGTTTTTAATACTATATTAAATCAGATCAAAATATAAATAGCATGTTCAGGGAAGGTGTTGAAAATGAACCTGTTAGATTTCTACTTGTTATTTTAGAAACTATTTATGTTTTGAATCTGTTTTCATTTTTGTCAATTTATAGAAAACAATTTTTCAATAAAACAATTTACTTCTGTTCAAACATTCAAATCGAATACCCGGAATTTATTCTACTTCCACCATTTTCAATAATTATGTATTTCCAATTCACTTTGATTTATTTTAATAGCTGCTTTATTTTAAAATGTCGCATTTTAAGGAGCGCCGACCGAAACTTTTATACATTTAGTCTAAAAAAAAATTGTGAAAATTTGAGTCAAACTGGACGAGGTTAACACATGATGCATATCGAGCAAAGTTTGATGCATATCGAGCAAAGTTGGAGATACCACTATCTCCGTTTTAAAAGATTATGTCAAAATACACAATCAAATTATTGTCAAAAAAATGCAATTAAACGTTTATTCGGTTTCAAACTTACTTTCAATTAAATGTTAAATATTATGCATTAACTGTTTAATTGAAAATTATTTTGGTATAAACAAAATTTAAGGTTTTTATAACGTATAGTAACAACATGAAAAAAATGCACAAATTTAAAAAATCGCCAAAATTAAAAACTCGATTGAAGTAAAAAATTTGCGTTTTTTTAATTTTGGCGATTTTTTTGTTCAATTTAGCAATTTTGTTTTATTTGTAGAGATTTTTTGGAATTTTTTTTTTATTTTTGGAAATTTTTTTCAAACTTTTGCAATTTTGAAGATTCTTTTTTAAATTTCGGCTGCTTTTTTCAAATTGGCGTTTTTTTAAATTTTTGTTATTTTTTACAATTTTGGTGATTTTTTTAAAATTTAGTAATTTTGGTGTTTTTTTTTTTAATTAATTAATTTTATTTAGTATTTAAATAGTATCTACTAAAAATTAGTTTGAAATAAAAAACAGTATTTTATTAATTATGTAATAGATATGAATAAAACTATAATTGAAAATAATATCAATTAAATAATTACAAATTCTTTTAATTGTTGCTACAATTTCCTCAATAGGGCCGAATTCAATTAAATATTCAACAAATATTTTAATTGATACTCAATTTTAGTTTTTTTTCTGTGTAGACATATTTAATTATTAGTTTGCATTGTCTGAAGCAATTTTTTGATTATATTTTAAGGCAAAGACATCGAAATCTATTATGAAATAACTTTATTTATTGGTTTTTTTTGCTCCCTTGTCACCCCTAGCTACGTGCCAGGGAACACTATGAAATACATAGCAATAGGTCCATTCGTTTACACCGAAATTTGCACAAATTTGTACTGGATTTTACTGAAATGCGTTCGCGTACACATAAATTTGCAAAAGAGAGCATCTACTAAGAGAGTAAAGTGACATGTGTCAGCAAAAAACCTGCAAATTTTTACTGGACAAATTTTTGCCAGTAAAATCCAGCAGAAAACAAAAACATATGATTAAATTAAGTAAACAAACAAAAATAAGCATACATTTAGTAATAAAAATATTTAGAAGATTAAAAGCTGAATTAAAAGGGCGGCAAAAACTAAAAATAATTATTTTCAACCTGAAACAAATTAAAGTAGTCAGTTACAATTATTATAGTAACAATTTATCAGTTTTCTAATATCTGTGTTAATTGTTTTTATTTACATTAATATATTAGAGATGTAAAGCTAATGAATATATGAATACTTCTTACTGCATATTATTCAGGGTACCGAATATCAAAAATCAAGTATTCATGTATTTTCGTATGTTATTTAACTAGAAACAAAATTAAAAGTCATGTACAAACTAAACAGGTACAAAAGCTTCCACAAAAGTTTATTTAATTAATACAATTGCTACGAATTTATAATTATTAAAATGCAATGCATCAAGTACCAAAAAGAATATATACTGGGTAGTATAAATAACACATATTTTACAACACTAAGCTTTTTAGCGCTCATATGTTTGAATTAACCTGCAAGTTTTTGCAATTTTTCCGTTCGTTTACTTTTTTGTGCAAGAGCCAGTTCTGAGAGTAAAATTTTCATTTTGCCCAAAAATTTACTCATCTACTGGATTTTACTGGAAAAGTAAACGAATGGACCTATTACCATGACAACACTATAACGGTAACCTTACCAGGAAGAGTTGATATTATTTTACACACCACTAAATATTAAAGAAAAACAAAACATCAAAGTATTTACAAAAAATTGTTTACAATTCAAATAAAAAAACATTTAAATTGTAATTCAAACGCTAACAAATAAAACGAAAAGCAAAAAATACATTATTTAAGACATGGCAAAAAATACAAGGTAAAGGCATTAGGGAGAAATAGTGTTTATTATTTGACTTTCTATGTTTTTCTGATTACTTTTTGAATTTTTTTTTGTCATTTTGTTTTTAAAAACGAGGGAACAGTTCTAATAACTCTACGCCATGATTTTAGATACAAACAATGATTTTACTCATTCACGGATTAAAGGATTTACGCCAACATCAGAATTTAATGGATGCAAATTACAAAAATTTCGCAAATATTAAACAAATTGATTTGATTTTAAATTTAATTTAGTTTTGTTTTTTCTTTCGACTTGTTTGACATTTTGGGTTAGGTTTTTGTTTACATTTTTTTCAATCAAGAGAACGTCTACATTTAAAACAGTGAAGGGCAACACACACACTAAAACATTTATGCTTGTGTGGGAAGCAGCAGAAAACGAATGGCGCTCACTAATTATGTACTCGAAAAATTTTTCAGTCGAAAGTAAAAGATTTTTTTTTATTATTATTTTATTTGAACTTGTCCCGTAACATTGCCATGAAGAGAAACTATTTCTAAAACTTCATCAAAACAGGTTAAATTTGCATCAACTGTTTTGATGCAAATAATAAGCTGGCAAATATTATTAATATCCGTACTTACGTCAATAGATAATGAAAAATATTTGCAATTTATCAGTCTAGTATTAACTGCAAAATGAATCAATTTACTTATCTCTTCTGTCCTACGTGCAACTGTACGTCGAGATAAAGGAATGTTTTGGCAAAGGTTCAAACCTTCTTGACACTTTTCACCAAAACAGTTCAAAACATCTGACGTTAAATCTTTTAAAAAAATACCATCTCCAAATTGGCGACATTAATTTGCCAAAGCCAAAGCAACTACATAGGATGCCTTTTTTAGAGGCAATGAAACATTTTCTCTTATTAATTGAAAACTGGTATGATGATGAATATTAGTTTCATCAAAAATAAATTTTAAGAAAAATTCTGCTTTTAATTGAAATAGTTTCAGCGAACGATCACCCCCGCTCAGGTTATCGTAATTATGGCCTGCTTTTGTGTTAAATTAAATGCGGATATTTTCTCCCTTTTTTTTGGTATTTTTTTTAGTAATAATATCTTATAATAACTTATAATACATCATATTGCCATATCTATAACTATATAAGAGTGGCGTGACTGAGGGCTGAGTGACTCAACATCGCCCAGCCAAGACCTCTGGACCTAAGAACTTGAAATTTGTTACATATGTTCCTCCTCCGACTTAGACCTCCACTAAGAAGCGATTTTTTGATATTCCAACGGACAAGACCACAAAGTGGAAAAACTCCTCCTTTTTGGAAAATAATGTCCCTTTTCCCCAGCCAAGACCTCTGGACCTAGGAACTTGAAATTTGGTACATATGTTCCTCGTCCGGCTTAGACCTCCACTAAGAAGCGATTTTTGGATATTCCTACGGAGAAGGCCAAAAAGTGGGAAACTCCTCCTTTTTCGGAAAATAGTGTCCATTTTTCCGAAAAAAGTACCTTTTTCCAAAAAAAAAAGTACCGAGAACGAAGTCCAAAAAAAGTACCTTCTTCCAAAAAAAGTACCAAGAGAAAAAGTACCGAAAACGTTAATTTTCGAAAAAAAGTACCAAAAAATTTTTATTTTTACCAAAAAAAAAGTACCAAAACTATTAACAAAAAAGAACCAAAAAAATTAAATTTTCTAAAAAAGTACCAATTTCAAAATGTCCCTTTCCAAAAAAAAAAATACCGAAATTTTCAAAAAAAAAATTACCGAAAAAGCCTATTCAAAAAAAAAGTACCAAAAAATGTACCCTTTTCAGAAAAAAGTACAAAAAAGTATTGTAAAAAAGTACCAAAAAAATTTTCTTTTTCTAAAAAAGTACCAATTTCAAAATAGTACTTTTTCAAAAAAAAGTACCTTCTTCAAAAAAACTACATTTTCCAAGAGAAAAAGTACCGAAAACGTTAATTTTTAAAAAAAAAAGTACCAAAACTATTGGCAAAAAAAGTACCAAAAAAATTAAATTTTATAAAAAAGTACCAATTTCAAAAATGTTCCTATCAAAAAAAAAAGTACCGAAATTTTCAAAAAAAAAATACTTACCGGAATAGTCCTTTTCCAAAAAAAAGTACCAAAAATTTTACCCTTTTCAGAAAAAAGTACATTTTCCAGAGAAAAAGTACCGAAAAAGTTCATTTTCAAAAAAAAGTACCATTAAATTTTTATTTTTACCAACAAAAAAGTACCAAACAAATAAGATTTTCTAAAAAAGTACCAATTTCAAAAATGTACCTTTCAAATAATTACCGAAAAAGTCCCTTTCCCAAAAAAAGTACCAAAAACTGTACCCTTTTCAGAAAAAAGTACCAAAAAAAAAAGTACAATTTCCAAGAGAAAAAGTACCGAAAATGTTTATTTTCAAAAAAAGTACCAAAAAAGTTTTCTTTTTACCAAAAAAAAGTACCAAAACTATTGGCAAAAAAGTACCAAAAAAATTAAATATTCTAAAAAAGTTCTGATTTCAAAAAAAAGTACCGAAATTTTCAAAAAAAAAATAATTACCGAAAAAGTCCCTTATCCAAAATAAAAGTACCAAAAAAAGAAAAAGTACAGAAAATGTTCATTTTCAAGAAAAAGTACCAAAAAATGTTTCTTTTTACCAAAAAAAGTACCAAAACTATTGGCAAAAAAGTACCAAAAAATTAAATATTCTAAGAAAGTACTGATTTCAAAAATGTCCCTTTCCAAAAAAAGTACGGAAATTAAAAAAAAAAATAATTACCGAAAAAGTCCCTTATTCAAAATAAAAGTACCAAAAAAATTTAATTTTCTAAAAATGTATCAATTTCAAAATGTCCCTTTCCAAAAAAAAAATACCGAAATTTTCAAAAAAAAATTTTCCAAAAAAAAGTACACAAAAAATAAATTTTTCTAAAAAAAAGTACCAATTTCAAATATGTACTCTTTGCAAAAAAAAATATTAAATTTTTCTAAAAATGTAGCAATTTTAAAAAGTACTTTCTGAATCTGCCAAAAAAGAGTACCAAACAAAGTACCTTTTTCAAAAAAATATACCGAAAAAGTACCTTTTCCAAAAAAAAATCTACCAACAAAATTTAATTTTCAACATGATTACCAATTTTAAAAAAAGTGCTTCTTCCCAAAAAAAAAACCTTTTCCAACAAAGATACAATTTCCAAACAAAAAAGAAAAATAAATAAATTTTTCTAAAAAAAATACCAATTTCAAACAGGATTTTTTCCATAAAAAATACTAAGAACTGTAATTTTTACGCAAAAAATACTTTTTCCTAAAAAAATTTCCATTTTCCACCTAAAGTATCTTCCACAAAAAAAAAACAAAAAGTGTCTTCCAAAAAAAAAAAGTATAATATACCAATTTCAAAGCAATACTTTTTCCAAAAATAGTACATTTTCCAAAAAAACATCCATTTTTCAAAAAAAAAAAAAAAAATTAGCGAAAATTTTTAGCTTTTCTAAAAAAAAAAGTACCAAAAAAACTTTACTTTTTCTAAAAAAGTACCATCTTCAAAAAAATACCGGAAAAATACATTTTTTTAAAAATTAAATTACAGTTTGAAAAAATTTCTTTTTCCAAAAAAATTTATAATTTTTGAAGTGCAATTTTTTTCCAATTTTTTTTTTTTTTGTATTTAAAATTTAAAAAAAAAAATTTAAAAACAACACTCAATGAAAAAAGTTACTATAATAATTGCATAGTTTTGTTTTTTATTCGTTTTGTTGTTTAACGAATATCTCGATTTAACGAACAACCTTGACGTCCTGTAATTCGTTTAACCAGAATTCTACAAATATAATTTTGTTATAATTACATTCTAATTTTCTACACTTTTTCCCGTTAAAACTTAATTTTAATGGTTTTTTACACTTATCGTGTTGAAATCTTAGACTACAAATAGAGGTTAAAATATTTCGTGTATATTTTTTTTTTTCATATTAATGTATATAAATAATTTATATATATAAAGAAGTGGTGTGAGTGACTGACTCAAAATCGCCCAGCCTAGACCCCTTGGACCTGGGAACTTGAAATTTACAATGGAGAGTGCGAAAAAGTGGAAAAAGTCTTCCGTTTTTGCAAAATAAGTAACGGCATTTTTAAAAAAGTAACCGTTACTTTTGTAACAAATAAAAGTAACGTTTTTTAAAGTAACGGTTTAGTCAAAAACTAACGGTTTTTTTTTAAGTAACGACATTTTTCAAAAAATGACGTTTTTAAAAAAGTAACTGTTGTTTAAAAAAAATAGCGGTTTTTAAAAAAATATAATGAGTTTTTTTTTAAGTAACTGTACTTTTCAAAAAAAGAACGGGTTTTTTAAGACAAAAAGAAACGTTTTTTTCAAAAAAGGAACGTTTTTTTTAAGAGTAGTTTTTTTCAAAAATTAACGGTTTTTTATAAGTAATGGTACTTTTCAAATGAAGAACGGGTTTAAAAAAAAGTTTTTTTCACAATATGGAACTTTTTTTTTTTTAAGTAACAGAAGTTTTCACATGTCTATCTATTTATATAAAAGACTAGTGTGAGATATTGAGTGAATCAACATCGCCCATCCTAGCACCTGCTCCTAGGAACTTTAAATTTGGCATATAGGTTCCTCCTGGGAACGTGACCTCCACTAAGACGGGATTTTTTTATATTACATCGGAGATGGCCAAAAAGTGACAAACTGGGAAAAATAACCGAAAAATTGGTATACAGTTTCCTCCAGGAAAGAAGAATTCGAATAAGACGGAATTTTTTGATATTCCAACGGAGATGGCCAAAAAGTATTCAGAAAATAAATATCTTATTCCAAAAAAATATCGTTTTTCAAAAAAAAATACTTTTTCCACAAAAAAATACTTTTTTAAAAACAAGTGCTTTTACCAAAAAAAAGGTCTTTTCCCGCAAAAGGTGCATGCTTTTACCAAAAAAGTACTTTTGACAAAAAAAAAAAAAAATACTTTATCAAAAAAAAGTTTTGTTTTTTCTGAAAAATTCCTTTTTTAAAAAAAGTACATTTTTCAAAAACAAAGGTATTTTTCCAAATAGCAAATTTTCCATAAAAATCAGATTTTTCCAACAAAAAAAATAATGCTTTTTTCAAAAAACTACATACTATTCTTAAAAGTAATTTTATTTTTTTTTGATAACAAATTTTCAAAAAATCTAAAAAACTGTAAGTTTGTAAAAGTTTGAAGAATACATATAACAATTTTCATGTTATATTAATTTTCATGATCATGGCACTATGGGTTATTTCCAAAAAGTTCTCCAAACAAAAAATAAATACTTATTAAACATGGCCCAAATGAAGACCTCCACTAAAAGGGGATCTTAAAAATATTACTGGTAGACGTAGAAACGAGTAAAGAGTCCAATTTTAAGATAATTGGCTAAAAAGTAGAAATATAGGTTTTCTGTGATGTGGGCTAATACACTGAAAATGCACTTATTGCATTTTGAACTGAAAAGGTGGTATTACCGGGATTTAAAATGTTTAAGAAATGTTCATCTTATTCAAAATGTTAAGCTAGATCTGAAACTTAAAACTTAAGTTGTTTCCAAAATAGGCAGATCAGTAAAAATTTGGTTTTTGAAAAATATTATAAGAACGGGGAAACTCGATTACTGGATCGTCGAAACATTAAATTTTATATTTTAGAAACGTGCGCACTGAGAAGGGCTAATTAGGAATTCGGAGATGAAGAGGATAGAATGTAAAAAACTCCTAAAATAATTAAATGTTTGCCTTTAAGACATTGAAAAAGTTTTTGCATAAATTGATACCATTTTTTCACAAATATTTCAAGTAGTTCCAAACTAATAGTCTTTTGAACTAAAAACTTCATTCACATTGTATGTAATTTTTAATTTTCATTAGCATTGTTCTCAAACCTTATTTTTCGTAAAGCAATTTTAATCTAAATTGAAAAAAAAAAAAAAATAAAAACTACAGAAAAAATCACAAAATGTATTCCTGTTTTTTGGCTCAGAAAAAGTATTTTTGTTAATTTTTACAGTTTTTAATTAAAGTACAAAATAAGTACATATACAGTTTTATTTCTAATTCTAATTTACACACAATTTTTATTCAAGCTAAAAACAATGCTACATTGATGTGAAATATAATAATAAAATTTGGTCTTTCATTTGCGCCATTACATTTTAGTTTTGGGCTCTTTGTAGGAGGTTAATGGTCGCGGAAGCTTTCCCAGACCTGGCTCATATTTATTTAGAACATTTGTGGATACTCCGAAGAAACAAAAATTTTGTCCGTTTTATAAAATAGAATATTTTTGGAAAAAATTACGAGGTTATGGTCCCCACCAAAGTCCAATTTCGGATAGAGATGTCATTAGCACTGGCGTATGGTGAAGCTAGGAGTAATACAAATCCATTTTGCTTTAACTTTCTCAGTTTTCAAGCTATGGGTCATATTCTTAAATCAGAAAAGAAAAAAATAGCGCCGTCATGAAAACTTCAGATAAGCTGATGGCGCCATTTACCAGGTAATATCATATTTTAACAATAAATTTTAACAAATATTTGCTGGAAAATAGTTTTGAAAAATAACACTCAAAAATGGTTAAACCACTGGAAATTTTTACTATTTTGTTAAATAAGGGTAACTTAAATCTATGCTTAAGTCAGTTTTTAAATACAAAATGGGTTCAAAAATAGTCAACTCGATTTAAAACACATTTAATAGATTTTTTATGTTTATTGTTTTGAAAATACATGGAATTTCGTTCTGAAATTTTAGTATAACAGTTTTTGTGAAAAAGTTTCTTCTATCGATTTACGCAAAAAAAAATGGAAATCTAGAAGGCTCAGTATGAAGATGTCCTCTTAAAATTGAAAAGTGAAAAATTTTAAAAATAAATTTAGGATCGGGTGATAAAAATCGTCTAGGACCAAATTTTGTTTACAGGTTCCAAAACTTCGTGCTTTTGTGTTCATTGGTTGCCCAGGACCAAATATTTTTTAAAGTTTCCCAATTTCATGCTTTTGTGTTCATTTGTTTAAAAGAGTAAATAATTTTGCTGCAGTTGAAACCTACAAGTTTTAAGTGAATATGTGAATTTCTTTCAGAGTTGTAAAGAGTACCACTTAACACCTTTTGCTCTTTTTTATACAAATAACTTCTGAATATTCAAAATCTTCTATATCTTAAAAATCCTAGACGCCGTTAACTGTAGTTTTTAATATCGGAATATATTAAGATTTCATCTTTTAATAATTAAACATTAAAATTGTTTGCTTTATTCCAAGTTCCTAGCTCCAGTGGTTTGAACTTTGTTATTAATTTCCATTTATTCATTTTGAGCTCTATATTACCATGGTTTTATGATAAATCCCAAAAAGTTTTTCTTCAGTGAATTACCTGAAGTGTTTTGGACAAAAGGAGACTTTCCAAAAACCATGTTTCCGAGAATTGTGTCTACACCGGAGACGGAACTTTCATACCAAATTTGAAGTTCCAAGCCCATGCGGGAGATTAGGCTGGGAGATTAGGCGGCACTTATTAACATTTGAACCACACTTTAACTATGTTTTTATTTTAAAAAGTAGTTAATTAGTCTGTACATCAAGGAACACATATTTTATACTAGCGAACAATGCCCACAAGGTTGTTAGTGTAGATAAGACGTTTTTTTTTCGTTAAAGTTCAAAATGTAATTTTTATTGGACAATACAATAAAGTATTACCTATTTTATTTTACAGATTTGCAGAAATTTTTTACTCAGCGAAGCCGCAGGCCGGCTACGCAGAAAAACTTTAATATTCACTATTTTTTACTGGGTATTATTGGCATAATCATGTTAGGCATAGTTCGCATGTTGGTTTGGGGTTATGATAGATACATTTTAATCCATAATCCCCAAATCGGAAATTGGGATAATGTCATGTCATTCCTGCCTAAAAAGGTAGATCCCCAAAAGATTAACTTCTTATAAAAATCGTCCAGGACCAAATATTTCTTTTTACCAATTTTGTGCTTTTGTGTTCATTTGTCAAAAAGAGTATATAATTTTGCAGCACTTGGAATCTAAAAATTTCAAGAGAATAGGAAAATGTATTTAAAAGTTATGAATTAGTACCAACTTTTACCCCTTTTTATACAGTTAACTTCTAAATATCCAAAATATTTTATAATTTAATTTTTATTATTACTTGTCGGAATACATTAAAAAGAAAATGATTTCCTGTTTTAATTATTTTGTTAAACTATTTCGAAAAGATGTTTTAAATTTTAAGCATAAAGCAATTGTACATGTCATTAAGAGAACACTTTTTCCCTTTAAATCTCTATTTATGACAAGTTTTGATCAGAAAAGCAAAAAATATATCTTAAGTGAACTACGATATAATTACCTAATGGTTTTGGTTATGGGATTGACCGTTTTTGCTCCTCTATTGGTTGATGTCTACGCTTAAGGAAGTACCTACATATCAAATCTCAAGTACCTAGCTCCTACGATTTGAGCCGGGCTATTAACGGACACTTTTCCTTTTTTAACCCCATTTTTACAAGTTTTAATTAGACGTTCAAAGAAACACATATTTTAAAAGTCAGATTTGTACCCAAATGTTAGTTGGCAGAATATTAAAAGGAATATTTTGCCACTCACCTTATGGAATTTCAAAATATAAATTTCTTCTTAGATAATATCTGTGCCGGACGAGGAACCTTCAAGCCAAATTTCAAGTTCCTTACTCCAGCGCTTTAAGCTTTGTGATCAATCCCAATTTTTCTTGTTTAAAACCAGTGATTTTGATGAGTTCCAAAAAATTTTTGGAACAGAAGGAGACTTCTTCCTTTTTGTCCGTCCCCTGAAAAGTATACAAAAACCCCTCCTTAGTGGATGTCTAATTTAATCCAAATTTCAAGTTCAATATTTTTTACAATGTTTACCACGCCATTATTTGAAATTCTCTCCGATAAATTAGCCTATACCTCAGGCCATACATATTATAAAATTTAGATTTCTAGACAAAAGCGAACATTTGTTTTTGTGCCACATTTTTATCAAGTTTTATTTGAAATTCCTAAAGGTATATTTTAAGTGATTTAGCCCATAGATTATTGGCTAATACACTTGACATTTCAGATTTTTAGCCGAAGGGGTTTCAGGACGATGAGGGGAAGACTTTTTATATTTTTGGGCTACATACTAACAATTTCCTTAAATCGTGATTAGTTCTATATGATGGAGAAGGAACCTCAATGACAAATTCCAAGCTCCAGCGGTTTAGGCAGCGTAAATAGGCAGTACCAATAACCTTTTGAATACCATTTTTACTATGTTTTTATTGTATATTTTAGTAATTATCTTTTCAGTAAGACCATATACCAATGAACACATGAGTTATGGTAACGGGCAAGCGCAATAGGTTGTTATCATAGATAACACCTTGCTTGGCCTTAAATTTTAAAATGTAATTTTTATTGGACAACGGAATAAAGTATTATTTTTTTATTTTACAGCCTTCCATAAATGTTTTACTCGGCGAAGCCGGCTTTGGACATACCACAGAATAGAAAAATAATAAACATTGCCGCAGTCCATCTACGCAGAAATACTGTAATATTCACACAATATTATTTTGAAAAACGATCTTATAACTACGTAAGGCATAGCTCCCATTTTGATTTAAGGGTTAAGACAGAAATATTTTCATTCGTAGTCCCCAAATTTGAAATGGGGATAATGCCATTCCATACCTGCCTAAATGTTTGGATATCAACACTAATATATTGTGTTTTATTTTCCTTAAAAGATTAAATTCTTATCCAAAATCAATTACATTGTAAACTTGAAGGAAAAACAATGTCGTCCCCACGCTAACAATGCAGCGGGCATACTCCCTATTAGTAATACAAATACATCTTAATCCGCAATGGTTCGGACCAAAGTGTGTACGTATCACTACGTCATGGGGATGAGCCCTCTCGGTCGGTTATGGTTTAGAAATTTTTTAATAAGTAATAAAAATAGAATCGATAGAATGTATATTTATTACAATTTCATTAATTATCAAAGGTTACTAATCATAAACATGAATGTTTTTATACAAACAAAAACGAATTAAAATTATTAATTATAGGTAAATAAAATCCAAACACAAACTACATTGTTATGAAGCATCAAACTCCTTCAGCTAGAGTTTACAGGCAAGAATCTGGATCTGTGACCAACAGCACATGAATTCTGTATAATATTCCATATGTTGGTCATTATATAAAAAAAACTCCTTAAATATTTACAAAACTTACAATGAATAAAAATTTTTATTCAGAACTACACGCAGAAAAAAGAGCATCGTTTTATAATAGTTTAAGATCATCATATTCGTAGCAATCATATTATTATCCTAAATGACAATCATCTTCAATCATAATTTTTGTCTGCCTGTAGGTGCACTCCGGGCAAGCCCGGCTTTAGCCGGCTTGTATGTATATATATGTATATATAAATAAACATATACACATACAATAGAAATGTGAAATATATAAAAAGGTATCAAAACCTTGTTTTGTGTATGCACATTTACAAAATAATATATGTATGTACATGTGTCGCAAATTGGCCGCCTGCAACAGGTAATAATATTGGAATTTTAAATGGTTCGGGTGCAGCCAACGAAAATTCTGCCGCAGTCAACGTCAGTTTTGCCGGTGCTAATGCAAATACTTTTTACGGTTGTTATGCAACACAACAAGGGCAAAACACTTTGCCGCCAAATGTTCAGCCATTTTTTCAAAATTTACGATTTGCTTGGTTTTGGGGGCGATCCCGAAGATTGGATCATGTTTTTAACGGCATTTGAACAGTCGAGCTTTATGCATCAATATAATAATTTTGAAAATTGTTTGAGGTTACAAAAGGCTTTGAAGGGTGAGGCACGCGATAGTGTGAAATCGTTACTTATCCATCCAGATAATGTGAGTATGGTTATGCAACAATTAACATTTCAATATGGCCGCCCGGAATTGCTCATTCGTTGCCAGTTACAGCATGTTAAAGAAATTTTACCTATTGCAGAAAATGCCATCGACAAATTGGTACCCTTTTCTATGAAAGTGCAGAATCTCGCCTCGTTTTTAGAAACAGCAAATGGACACCAACATTTGGCAAACCCAACTTTAATAGAAGAATTAGTTGGTAAAATTCCTATGAGTAAACGAATGGAGTGGGCTCTGTATGCATCAAAAATTAAGCTCTAACCAACAATTTTGGATTTTAACAACTGGCTCAAAGGTGTGGCGGATTTGGTGAGAATAGTTCAAAGTGCCAGTGTAAATAAACAAAATAGTGAACCGAAAAGAAAAGTTGTACTCCATGCTGCTGAAGGAAAACTTAAACCAAAAGAGTGCCCGATTTGCCAGGCAAGTCATAAAATATATGAGTGTAAAAAATTTGGTTCAATGAGTTTGGCTGACCGTTGGTCTGAAGTTAAAAAATTGAGGTTATGTTTTTCGTGTCTCAATAGTTTTCATTCAAGTAAAACCTGCCGTCGTCGTAAGCAGTGTCCAGTGGATGGTTGCCTTAGAAAACATAACAAATTATTACATGATGTTAAGGTAAATATTGGTGGAAATATATTTAGTGATTCGGAGTCAGCTGGTCCAAGTGGTTCAACGAATGGGAATGAGGCAGTCCTTAGTTGTGTGTCTTCTTCTGCTAATCAAGGTGTTTTGTTATTTCGTGTTGTACCAGTTGTACTTTATGGTCCTAATTGTCAAATTAAAACGTATGCTTTGCTGGATGACTATGGTAGATAGTTCTTTGGTGAAGCAGCTTGGTCTTCAAGGACAACATAGCAAATTGTATCTTAATTGGTATGCTGGAAGGCGTCACAGGAATTGGCTTCGGTGGTCGATCTACATGTGAGCGGTATTGGTAAGCAAAGAAAATACGCCCTGCGCCGAGTGTATGGAGTTACCAATTTAAAATTGCCTGCTCAAAGTTTTAATATGGATTTAAGCGGACATCGTGATTTGCTAATAAAATCGTATGATGGTGTGGTTCCTAAAGTGTTGATTGGTTTGGATCATTGCCATCTAGGCCTTCCAGATGAAATCATGCCATTGGAGGAAAATGGTCCATTTGCAGCCAACACCCCGTTAGCCTGGGTCGTCTTTGGTCAGATGAAAGGTAGGCCATCCAATTCACAATTGTGTCTACTTTCAGTTTAGCCCGAGTAGAATCTCTATGACTTGGTGGCAAATTATTTTGAAACAGAAAATTTTGAAGTCAAAATTTTGCCAGTTATAGAGTCCAAAGATGATCTGCGTGCTCGAGAAATTTTGAAAGCTGTCAAAAAAGCTGATGGAAGATTCCAATCTCGGCTCTTATGGCGAAGTGACTGTG
This sequence comes from Delia radicum, assembly GCA_021234595.1. Lineage (NCBI taxonomy): Eukaryota > Metazoa > Arthropoda > Insecta > Diptera > Anthomyiidae > Delia > Delia radicum. The sequence goes on along the minus strand of CM037852.1, from coordinate 36,649,892 downwards.
TGGTGTTGCCAGACAGCTACTCCATGGCCCGTAATAGACTTTTTGGTATCGAAAGAAAGATGAATAGAATTGTAGATTTTGGCTCCGCATACAAAGCCATTATAAATGATTATATTTCAAAGAGGTATGTACGTAAATTGTCGTCCATAGAAGTTGCTAATGTTTGCCCTGGAACGTGGTACCTTCCACATTTTGGAGTGGTCAATCCCAATAAGCCAGGGAAAAATCGTTTGGTGTTTGATGCTGCCGCAACTGTTGAAGGAGATTCATTAAATTCAAACTTGCTTAAAGGCCCTCAACAATATAAGCCTATGCAGCTGTTTTGTTTAATTTTCGTGTTGGTGCTGTGGCAGTGTGTGGGGACATCAAAGAAATGTTTCACCAGATACTAGTGGCTCCTGAAGACAGATGTTCTCAAAGGTTTCTTTGGCGCGTTGATTTAAATAAACCTATAGATGTTTATGAAATGCTGGTAATGACATTTGGCGCAGCTTGTTCTCCTTGTGTGGCCCATTATGTAAAAGAAACTAATGCGTTGTGCTACCGTGAAGAATATCCTCGTGCTGTAAAGTCTATATTCGATCATCATTATGTAGACGATTTTGTGGACAGCTTTCCAACGTCATCAAGGGCCATTGAAGTGACAAAGCAAGTTCGGGACATACATAAGTCAGCTGGGTTTGAATTGCGAAATTTTTCATCTAATTCTGCAGAAGTGGTAGCGGCTCTTAAAGGTATTGTTGATAAACCAGTCAACTTTTCTGGTGATGTTATGGAGCTACAATCAGAAAAGGTTCTTGGAATGTATTGGTAGCCAAAAGATGATACATTCAGGTACAACTTGAAATTCCATAAGGTGAAGGCTTCTGTTCTAGAGAGTACAAGGTTTCCAACAAAACGTGAGTTATTAAGTGTGGTTATGTCCATTTTTGATCCCCTTGGTTTTTTGAGCAATTTCATGGTGACGGCCAAGCTGTTGATGCGTGAAGTATGGCTACACGATATACGTTGGGATAGCTTAATCGACATATGGAATAATTGGCGCCAAGAATTAAAAAATGTTGTAATGTAAATGTACCACGTTATTATTTTAGAAATGGAGTTCCTCATCGCCTGGAACTACATATATTTGTCGACGCCAGCGAAGACGCCTTTGGTGCCGTGTCATACTTTAGGTCAATTAGTGCTGATGGTAAAATAAACGTGTCTTTTGTTGCTGCCAAGACAAAATGTGCCACTATGAAATCGATGACTATACCACGACTTGAACTACAAGCTGTTGTTTTGGGATCTCGATTGATGCCTACTGTTTTGAAAGAACATACGCTCAAGGTATCTCGTACTATTTGCTGGAGTGATTCTACCACAGTGATAAGTTGGATTGGTTCTGAAAGTCGAAGATACAAACCTTTTGTTGCCCATAGAATTACTGAGATTCTAGATTCAACCAGCCCAGCAGATTGGAGATGGCTGCCAACTAATTTTAATGTTGCCGATAAAGCCACAAGAATGAAGAGCCAGGTTGATTTTTCTAATAGTTCTCGCTGGTTTAGTGGTCCCAGTTTTCTATACGAGGGTGAAGATGAATGGCCAGAATCTGATTCCGTAATCACAAATTATCCTAATGAAGAAGAACTTCGTCCAAAATTTGCATTGTTTGTCAATGCAAATGCCATATTTGAATTTGGACGATTTTCATCCTTTCTGAAACTAAAACGTTCGATGGCCTGGGTGTTACGTTTTGTTAACCGTTGTATGGTTTAACCGCTGCAGAACTAAAAAATGCTGAAATATTCCTCTGCCGTCAAGCTCAAGATGATAGTTTTGGTTCTGAAATACAAATTATTAAAAATGGAGGTAATTTACAAAAAGGTAGTGAATTGCATAATTTGTTGCCCTATATAGATGAGAATTTGTTGCTTCGAGTCTATGGTCGTGTCGACGCAGTAGGTTGGTTGCCACTGGATACAAGGCGTCCAATAATATTACCATCGTTTCATCTAGTTACCGAATTGTTTGTGGCCCATATCCACAAGAAGATGAAACATCAAAATTTTGAAGCAACAATATGCGAAATTAGAAGAACGTTTTGGATTCCACGCCTTCGAAGGATTCTACGTAAGTGTATTTCTAATTGCTACATTTGTAAATTTTGTCGTACATTTTTAGTGCCACCAATTATGGGTTCCTTGCCAAAAGACCGGCTGGTGCCATATATTCGGCCTTTTTCATACACGGGCTTGGATTATTTTAGGCCCGTTACAATAACTATTGGAAGCCGCCATGAGAAACGCTGGATTGCTTTATTCACGTGCCTTACCATTAGGGCTATTCATTTGGAGGTGGCCTTTGATCTTTCCACTGATGCCTGCATTCTTGCTATACGAAATTTTATAAATAAGTTGTCCACTAAAAATATCGATTGGGAGTTCAATTCTCCACATAACCCAGCTGAGGGTGGTGCATGAGACCGTATGGTCCAATGTGTGAAGCGAGTTCTGCGTGTAACTCTGAAAGAATCCTGTCCACGGGAAAAACTCTGCAAAGTTTTTTGATTGAAGCAGAACATATTGTAAATTCTCGTCCATTGACACACTTGCCAGTAAGTCGTGTAGATGAGGAGCCACTAACGCCTAACCACTTTTTGCTCGGTGGAGCTAACACAGCCCAAACGCCAGCTAGCGATATATAAGAACAGCCAGCTGTATTGAAAAAACAATGAAGTATATCCCGTCAACTACGTGACCATTTTTGGAATCGATTGATCGTTGAATATTTGTCCATGTTGACCAGGCGTTCCAAATGGTGTCAATATACGAAGCCCATTGCTATTGGTGATTTAGTTCTTATTTGTGATCCAGCTGTTTCCCGAAGAGATTGGATGCGAGGTCGAGTTGTGCAAGTGTACAAAGGCAGTGATGGTGTAATTCGTCGTGCTGATGTTAGAACGGGAACCAGTATTCTGAAGCGTCCAGTCTCCAAGCTTGCCATCCTTGATTTGGAATAGTGAATCGTGGTCGATCCACGGGGGTGGGGATGTCGTAAATTGGCTCATATTTATTTGCATAGTTATTTGTTGATATAAATGTTCAAAATTATTTATTATTTGCTTTTGTTTGATGGTCTGTGATGACCCTTAATATTGTTAAATTTGTAACGTTTTTATGTACATGCATTGTTGTTGGCATGTTTTTATAAATTTTTGTATTCCTCTTTATACATTGATCTTACTGCAGTATTTAGTTTCGTTAAGTTTTTTTTATTAAAGAAACCTTTAATCCATTTGGGTAGAAACATAACAAACAGCGGCTCTTTGCTACATTTTTATTTTGTACAATTTAGTTTTGTGAAGGCATAACACTGCGAAATAAACGAACCGTACATACATACAAATTTAAATATATTGGTTGTGATTTATTGTCGGTGTTGTTAATTTCGCCCCCTTCTCAAATGACCGTCATAGTCAGTGACAACATGTGAATGTATATGTTAAAATACATATCTGTTTATTGTAAAGCTACAATTAAAATATCAATTATTTAATTATTAATGTTTATATATACACACAAAATACTGTTTTAATACCATTTAAATCACTTGGTACTTTTTCTGCACAGCGGTCTCCATTTGAACATTTTGGATATAAATCACTGTGTTGTAAACAGCTGTTTGCTTTTCATAAAAAAAGAAACCAACAAAATAAAGATAAGTGAATGTGGTTTAGAATATTTTTTAATTAATTCAATTAAAGTGATTTAAAAATTTAAACCAACTACCTGAAAATGGATGATGAACACTTAGACACAACAAGCTTGAAAATTATTTTGTATTTGTTTTATGTATGTATATGAATGCCGTGTTGGTTACGTATGTCAAAAACATATGGCACTTGTTCTATAAGTGCACCAAAGTGCTTACATTACGATACGGTTCGTTACGGATACAGCACATAACACATATCTGTTTATTGTAAAACTACAATTAAAATATCAATTATTTAATTATTAATATTTATATACACACACAAAATACTGTTTTAATACCATTTAAATCACTTGGTACTTTTTCTGCACAGCGGTCACCATTTGAACATTTTGGATATCAATCACTGTGTTGTAAACAGCTGTTTGCTTTTCATAAAAAAAAGAAACAAACAAAATAAAGAGAAGTGAATGTGGTTTAGAATGTTTTTTATTTAATTCAATTAAAGTGATTTAAAAATTTAAACCAACTACCTGAAAATGGATGATGAACATCTTAGACTCAACAAGCTTGAAAAATATTTTGTATTTGTTTTATGTATGTATATAAATGCCGTGTTGGTTACATATGGCACGTTTCTAATTGTTCTATAAGTGCACCAACGTGCTTACATTACGATTAAAATGCACTGTTTGGTATGAATTATGGACCGGTGTCATCATTGGACCGGACTTTTTGAAAGACGACGAAGGCAGGAACGTTACTGTGAATGGTGAGCGCTACCGTGCGATGACTACAATTCTTTTTTTTTTTTGACCAAAATGGAAGAACTGGACTTTTTTTAAATCTAATCCGAAAGCTCTTAAAAAAACAACCCTTTATAAACATAAAAGAACTAACAAAAATTACACACAGTCACAAAATTAGAAAAAGTCGATTTGGTTTGAACCGCGATATATATTTTTAACAGATTTTGTCTCTCCAAATCTATTTTTCAAATTGTTCCATCACGTCACAATTTTGAGAAAACCGCGATTAAAAACACGAAATATTGCGTTTTTAACCATTTTTGAAGTTGTGTACACAACACATCCGAACAACTTAATCATTTTTATTACGATGGTAGTAGATACAGTGAACTTTATTCTATATACTGAGTTAACATATGTTTCAAATTTGTTTATTATTACCGGTAAAAATTGCATTTGAAAAATACTCCATCAAAAAAATTACCAAATATTACATTTTTAAAAATCGTTACCAAGTAACTAGGTACATTTTAATTATTTTAATAAAGTTTTTTCATATAAATTATTCAATAATTAAGTAGAAACAAATAAAAAATGTCACTAGTTTTCGCATAACTTTTATGAATAAGTTTTAGAAAATTTCATTGCGGTATCTCAAAGAGTAAAGTGCATTCTAACTACTTATCTTTATTCTGAATCATTAGAAAGTATCAATCGTATGATAAAAGGCTTCAAAAAGAACCAAAATAGCCATTTTTCAAAATTGTGAAGTGATGGAAAAATTTTGATGCCGTATTAGGAATAAGGACATCAAAGAGTATATAAATCACATATCGGCATTCAAACAATTAAAGATTGTCGAGGTGTGTTATAAGTTGACTGTAAAAAATTAGAGTTGTGTCGTTCATGAACGTACTAATTCAATTGAACGATTCACTCAATTGAACGATATGTCTCGTTCATCAATACTCCATCTTGTTGTTCAATCGTCAATCGTTCCAAGATAAATTTATAAGGTAGTGCTAGTAGCCTCTTACCTTTTTTTATGTTTGTTGGTCTTTGTCACTGACTATGACGGTCGTTTGGGAAGGGGCGAATTTAACAACACCGACAATAAATCATAACCAATATATTTAAATTTGTATGTATGCACGATGCGGTGTGGTGCGTTTATTTCTAAAAAAATTACATGTAAATAAAAAGTTACAAATTGATACCACATTTGAACTTACCGGAGTGTTATTCCTTCACAAACTAAATTGTACAAAATAAAAATGTAGCAAAGAGGCACTGTTTGTTATGTTTGTACTCAAATGGAATAACGGTTTCTTTAATAAAAAAACTTAACGAAACCAAACACTGCAGTAAAGAGGAATACAAAAATTTATAAAAACATGCCAACAACAATGCATGTACATAAAAACGTTATAAATTTAAGGGTCATCACAGACCACCAAACAAAGGGAAATAATAAATAATTTTAAACATTTAAATCAACAAATAAAACTGCAAATAAATATGAGCCAATTTGCGACAGTCTTCGATATGTCAAAATTTGTCTAGATATAGCTGGTTTTGACATTTCGGTGTACTATAGGCAACAACAAAATGTCTGTTGTTTTTGTATTGTTGTTTTGTATTGTTGTAGTTGTTGTTCTACTAACACTACCTATATATATTTATCTTGAATCGTTCATTTCGTTCTTTTTATTCACAAAACAATTGCATCTCTATTTAATTAAAACTGCTTGTAAGAGCAATTATTTTTTTTTTATGAAATAGTAGTAATATTGTTTCAAATTGGGAAAAGCAATTATAGTCATACAAATAAAATGTTTTTAACTCAAAATAAATAAATTTTTGTTAGAAAAGTTGCAATTTTATTATAACACTTTTTGTCTATGTACAGTAAAATTTGTGAAAACACTCGTAAAACATGAATAGTGCGTAATAATTGTCAAACGAATGGCATAGTTCACAAAACGCAGATCAGTTAAAGGAAAAAAGAACGATTGAACGATTTGAACGAACTAGTTCACTGACTCGAATTGAACGATACTGACCGAGTCACCAAAATAAACGATTAACTCTACAAAAAATGTTTTGGTAGTTTGTTATTAAAATCGAAATGCTTCGGGAAAAGGTCCTCGAAATGTAGTAAGGCTAAGTAAAACATTGAATCTCTCTTTGCGCGGTTCGGTTATTCCCTTTAGCGATCAAATACAGTACCTTGGGGTAACATTCAATAAACTGTTTAAGTTTAACCAACATGGAAGGATGTCCAAAAGTAAAGGATTGCGTATTAAGGGCATGTTTATGAAGTTACTTGTTAATGGGCACGAGTCAGAGGGCTAAGCTCTAAATTTACAAAGTATGCATTCGTTCTGCGATGTTATATGGATTTCCCATATGGTTTTCGATTTTTCCAACAGTATTGATGGAGTTGGAGATTATAGAACGTAGCTGTTTGAGACTGTGTTAACGCGAACTATGAAAATTTTGTCAAAAGATTTTCGAAATCTGTTATTTACAGAAGAGCAGACGTACAACCGCTCTCTTCGTATGCTCTGGTCTGTAGCATGTTACTAAAGGGGTGAGAATGGTGGGTGTTGATTAGGGCAAGCATGAAGCAGGTGCACGTTTTTACTCCGGCCTTAACGCTCGTGAAATGGGGGGGTTCAAGGCTTCAAATTACCCAGTACCATTATGCCACTTATAAAATATTTTATTATACGTGCAGCAGGATTTTATGTAACCGAAATAAAAATTATAAAAAAAAAACCGGGGAAAGTCATCACGAAAAGAAAAGAGAATGAAAAGAGTGGTACCAATACTGACAACCAAAAATTTTTAAGAAAATTTTCGACGAAGCTAGATGTTATTGCATTCGTCTTTTGCCCACCCATCCTTGATCATAATTTCAATAAACCTCTAGAAAAAATATTATGATCCCAATAATTCGATCCTACAACAACTAAAACTTTAGAGCGAAATCAAACAGATAAGTTTAAAATTTAGCACGAAATCATTATGATTTTATTTATAAATTCGAAAATTTTCATTTAAAAATATATTTAAAATTCAAGATTAGTTTAAAAGAAATCTTTAAATTCATAAACATTGAACTCGAAGGTATGGAGCATTTAACAATAAAAAGAAATAAGCCGAAATAATAATAATAACAAAATTAATAATAAAAAAAAAAACTATTAAAAATTAATACGTTAATAAAAAGAAATAATAAAAAAAATAAAAAAATAAAATTTATAGCAAAAACTTTTAACTAAAAAAAATAAATTACCTATTCATACAAAAAAAATATAGTAATAGACTCTGTGTTGTAGTATCAAATAATAATAATTTTGAGGAAAAGGAAAAAAAAAAATAGATAATACTGTGTTTCAAAATTTTGATTTAGTTTTTGTTTTGTTTATATAAAAAAAAAATGCATTAGCATATTTGATAAAGGTAGAGTATTAAATTTATTAACACAAATAAGAAAAAGAAATTATTTAGTTATGCAATATTTTTTTTTTTTTTTTTGTATATGAATAATATTCATGTAACAAAACTGTGATCTGGTCACCCTTAAAAATAAATATCCATATCTATAACAAATAGATTTGGATTTTTATTTAAAAAAAATTAAGATGTAAACAAAACAAAAAAAAAATGCTAGGCAAATAAAAAAAATATAGAAAAAAAAAAATAGATAATTCACTTACATTAGTGAGCATAAAACGATGGCCGCTCTTCGAAAGATCTCTCGATGAAGGTTCGTATTTGTTGTATCTGTGGGGATAACAAAAAAAAATTTCTCTTATTCAAAGGGAGATGTTGCTAAGCATTATCTGGCAACATTTAATTGGTATTTATTAAGAACACTATTTTGAAACACTTTGTATGATCTCTTGACATTGGATTTTAGAGCAAAATTATACATTCAATTTGGTTTAAATTTTTATTTTTAATAACTAGCCATTACTCGTTAAAAAAAAAATCATTTTGTTTTTATCGAAACCAAAACTCACTAAACATGTAAATTAACATCTGCAACCAAAAGCTTTAAATGTCATTCAGACACTGTTAAGTTAACCGTGGTAAAAATTCACTTGTTGGTATTGATCAAACACTGTTAAGTTAACAGCGGTAATCGTCTACTTGTTGGTATGGACTTATTTTTCTGTTCTATTGTAGTATAAGAAATTTGTATGTAAAATTGTGTCTATTAGACTTTGCATATTTTAAGTTTTGCTTTCGACAAAAAAAAAAATGAACAAAAAATAAAGAAAACAAGAAATTACCAAATGACCACTATTAAGCAAATTTTTTTTTTTGTAAAATTCCTTTCTTTAAAACGAGTAATATTTTTAACACTGTTTAGCCAAAATAATTGTTTGAATTATCACTAACACTACCAATAAAAAAAAAAAAAAATTTTAAATTTATAGGAATTATTAATAATTGCGAGTAACAATGAATTTAAATAAGAAAAATATAATGGCACGTTTTAATTTGAACTTTAATTTCAGTTCATGATATATTTTAATTTAAACTTTAATTTTTTTTCTTTTTGATATCTTTTAATTTATTAATGTATTTTAATTTTAATTTCAAAATTTTTCCCTTTTCTTTTTTTTTTTTTGTAAATATCAAATAAGCAAAATTTCAGAAATCACTATTGCTTTTTCTTTCGAACTTTTTTTTTTTTTTTTACGGGATTTTGAATTTTAGAGTTAATTTATTAATTTTTCACGATCTTTTAAAATTGTATAATAAAAATTTAATTTTTTTTCACATTTCTTTTTAGCATTTAAATTCTTTGCCACACGCATATACTATTTAACAATTCTTCTTTTTTTTTCTTTTAGCACAATTTTATAGCAAAATCTTTTTTTTTAAATTTTATATTTATGTTAAGCAGCCTTTTGAAAATATATATTTTTTCCTTGCACAAATTTTGTATAGTTTTTGTTGTTCTTATTTTTTTTTTAAAGCATGTTTTAACTGTGATATTAGTTTATAAGTCTGAATTTTTTCTAATATATTGGCTCAATAAAATTATTATATTTTTTTTTTTTTAAAGGGTTTTTGATGGTTTATCAAACCTTTTCACACACACACACCAACACGATTTTCCGAGTATTTCCCGTATGCAATTTTTCTAAATTTTCCAGCTGACACACTATTTTGCCAAAATACTTCTTAATAAAAAAATTTAACTTTTGAAACCAATATACCGACGGCATCTAACACTTCGACCTTTCCATAGATTAACACACGAACCGCACTTTAGACAATTAATTATGCACTGCTTGATGTTGATGTGGAATGCCAGTGAGAGTGATCGCCAGCAAAAGCTCTTCGACTAGCAATTGCAGACTTGTTGTTGGTATAATTGATTTTTAATTTTTGTGTTATACACAAGGTGCCATTCATTTAGAGATGGCACCAAGGGGTAGAATTACGTGAAAATTGTCCCAAAATCAAAATTAAGCCAATTATATTAATTTTTAAAGGCGTTTTGAAAAGCAGATGAAAAAAATTTGATGGGAATAACTTTATTCAATTATTTGAGCAGGAGAAAAACTCAATCGTAATTTTTTTTTTTTATTGTATTAATATACAAAAACTTATAACCGCTTTAGGTTTTAATAAAAAAAACTTGTACTTTTTTTTTTATACAAAAAAAAACTTGAAATTTAATTTAAAAATTTTAAACTTTTAGACGATGTTTCACCAAGAACTGTTTGCTAATATAATCGCTGAAATGCATGCAAGTTGGTTAAACGAAACCTCGGCAACGCTAGCCGCCATGAAATTGTTAACGTTTTTATTCCAATTTCTAGAAAACTCTCAATAAAACGAAAATCAAGCCAAAGTCAACATAGCGATACATAACCAAGATCCACAGTGTAGATCACATGCAGATGGCAGTGTTAACAAAAAAAATAATAAAAACCTCATGCCTATTCCTGAGTGTGCAATTTAACAAAAATCAAAATCAATAAAAAAATAATTAAACAAAAATTTCTGCAAGCGCCTTTACAAAACCCCCCCGCCAAAATCAGATTTCGGGGATTTTATGAAAGTCACGAATCTGATCACGCTTGCAAAAATATGCAGTCTATTGACGAATGTCCTTAGCGTGATAGTTCCCTAGCAAATTTCCATTAAGATTCTCCAACTCATAATAGCTATTACCCAATTTGCGTCGTATGCGCGCCTTAAGAAAAGTAGGTGCCAACTTAGCGTTGTAGCCTTGCTCAGCATTACTCTGCTTAAAGTTTCTGCGAAAGACCTCCTGACCTACATCATAGGACACCTCCCTGGATCTAAGATTATAAGTCCTTTCGTTTCTTTCAAATTGTTTTTGTACGAGTTCTGCAGCCTTTTTACTCATTATATCAAGAGAATCATTTCTATTAAATCTAACCGCGCGATCATCCAACATATTAAGCTGGCGTAAAAGTGGATAAGTCGAACCATTTGTCACCATATGTTGGCCAAAAGCCAGGTAATATGGTGAGGTGCCAACAGCCGAATGGACAGCCGAGCGCAACGCACAACAGATGCTACTTAACAACTCGTCCCAATTTTTTTGGTCGGGCCTTACATACGATTTTATAGCGGCTAATACAGAACGGTTAACCCTTTCGGAAGCGTTCGCTTGCGGAGCATGTACCGCCGTGTATACGTGGTTAACACCGTAACGTGTAAGAAACTGATTAAACTGATGAGACCGAAATTGCGATCCGTTGTCAGAAACTACCGTTTCGGGCACTCCAAATGTATGGAATAATTCAGTTTCAAGATATTTAACGACAGGATCAGCTGAAAATTTTTTTACGGGTTTTAGAAAAGGAAATTTGGAAAAGTGATCCAGTACAACGAATATTCCGATATGTCCCGAACGTGAGCGCGGATATGGACCAAGGAAGTCCACATACAATTTTTGGAAAAACCGTTTGGTCTCAGCGATCTTTCCCATTGGAGGTCGAAGAACTTGATTTGGGTGCTTTGATGCTTTACAAATTCCACAATTGTTAATATACGATTTAACGTCAACAGCTAAATTCGGCCAGAAATAATACCGACGTATTCTCTCTAACGTTTTGTTTATGCCACTGTGCGATGACAACGGGTTGTCATGAGCGCGACGTAAAACTTCCGGAACCATTGCCCGAGGGATCCATAATTTCCAGGCCATATCGTCCTGTAATTTTTCTCCCGTAGCGTGCTCCGTCCGTCTATACAAATAACCGTCAACTATCTTCAAGTCCGGAACCTTGTCCAAATTTTTACCTATTTTTTCCAATAAATCCTTGTGTTCGTCAGATTGAAAGTGTGTGGAACTAAGGTCCACGAAAAGCCCTGAATCATTATCGAAGTCATCTAAACTATCTATCCCTATCGCGGACAAGTCCTCAGTATTGGCCCTAGACAAAGTATCCGGAACTACATTCAGACTACCACGCCTATGCTGAATGTTAAATTTGTATCCCTGCAACTTTAAAGCCCACCGAGCTAACCGCGTACTCAGATCCGTCTGGGACATGAGCCACTTCAATGACGCATGGTCAGTGATAACAGTAAACTCATGTCCTTCGACATAGGCCCTGAATTTTTTTATACTTAACAGAGCTGCCAAGCACTCTTGTTCGGTCACCGAATAGTTACGTTGGGCTTGGTTGAGTTTCTTAGACATAAATGCCACCGGAACCTCTTCGCCCTCCGCATTCTTCTGAACCAATACACTTCCTATACCTGTTTTGCTAGCATCGCAATGTATGAAAAACGGCTGCGAAAAATCAGGGCTGTGCAAAACAGGAGCGGTACTCAAATGGGTTTTTAAAGTTTCAAAAGCTTTTTGGGCCTCTTCGGTCCATACAAATTTACGTTTTCCTTTTAACAGATCAGTCAAAGGTGTGGTAATAGAAGCGTAGTTCCTGATAAATTTCCGGTACCAACCTGTCATCCCTAAAAATCTTCGGATTTGCTTTACAGATCGCGGAACTGGAAAGTCAGTAATGGCGGACACTTTTTCCGGATCCGTCTGAATAACCCCGTTACCCACCAAATGGCCTAAATACTTAACTTCTGGGACACAAAAATGACTCTTTTCTACGTTTATTGTCAGTCCAGATTCACGCATTTTAATTGCAACAATCCTTAAAACCTCCAGATGCCTCTCGAAAGAATCCGAAATGATCAGAAGATCGTCGAGATAAACAAACACTTCCGTCCTGAGAGCCGGGGGAATGACTTTGTCCATAAGGCGGGACATTGTCTGTGGGGCATTACAAAGCCCGAAGGGCATTACCTTATAATGGTAAAGCGGCCTCCCAGGTACGGTAAATGCTGTCTTCTCACGAGATCCCATATCTAACGGAATCTGCCAAAAGGCATCCTTTAGATCTAAGCTTGTTATAAATTCGGCTTTGGGAAGCCTACTTAAAATGCCGTCAATTTGTGGCAAGGGGTAGGCATCACCAACGGTAACCGAATTTAATTTCCTACTGTCTAAACAAAGTCTATTCTTTCCGGGTTTCCTATGCAACACTACGGGAGAAGACCAGGCGCTATTTGATTCCTCAATGACTCCGAGAGCAATCATGCGGTCTAACTCATCGTATATAAGTTTCTCGACCGCGGGCGAGACCGGGAAATGCCGCTGTTTAATAGGCTTTGCGTCGCCCGTATCGATAACATGAGAAAGAACGCTAGTTTTACCTAGACCCTCCTTAGCGAAAGAAGGATACATTGAAATCACGTGACCCAAACGCTGTTTTTGAATTTCAGACAAAGGTATTTGAGTGGCCACTTCATTAATTTCAGAAGACATATTCAAAGAATTTATGTACGTTAATCCTGGCGGTAGTAAATCGAAAAGTTTCCAAAAATCGACTCCAAGGAACAGATCCTTTTCTAAACCGGGTACAATAAAAATATCAACGGGCTTTTCAACCCCTTTAAATGAGATAGTTGTCTCAATAAAACCGACGATCCTTTGTCTACCACCGTTCGCCGTTCTAACCGAATTTTTTAACTTTCTATAACGAGATCCGGAAGCTAGAAAATTTTCAGCCGCCTTTGAACCCAAACAACTGATGGAAGCCCCGGTATCCATAAGACCTAACATCTTTTCCCCAAAGAGGATGACCTCAGCATATGGCCTTATGTCGCACGGGTCACACAAAACTGAGCAGATAATTTTCTTGTTAAGGTCCTTAACTTTTTGCCAAAACACACGCATACGATTAGCTGAACGAGTTGGTTTCGGGTCACTACTAAAAATTCGACTACGAGCCTCATTATATTCCCTCAACCGTACATGAAAAGGTTTGAAAGATTTTGAACTAACTTCTGATGGCCTAAAATTAGAATTCTCACTATTGATTAAATCAGATCCGGTATTATTTAAGTCATGTCCGGTACCAAGGTTGTCATATCCGGTATTTAATGTACTGTTCACTGTAGGTCTACGCAATATAGTCACTCCAGTTCGTGTTCCAGCGACTCCGGTGGCTTCTGTGCACTCCTTTGTGCACTCACTCGGAAGTTTTTTGAACTACATTTTCTACAACTTGGTTTATAGGTATCTGGACTGCCGCAGCCATAACAGAACACGGTTCTTTCGGCCAAACAATCTTGGTACCGATGACCAGTTTTTTTGCAATTCCAGCAAATAAGGCTTATGGCTGAAATTTCCAAATTTGCTTCTTCCGGAAATTCATGTTCACTCTCATTAAAATCTGGCTCGACTTCGGCAATTCTTCTTTGAATGGGAGCAGTTCTGGTGTTCTGTAAACCCTGTTTCCGACGAATGTCCTGCAAGAAGAACTCTCGACGTCTACATATGTCTCGAAGGTCCTCTACAGAGTGAATACTTAAATTAAGGATTTCATGCTGGATATCTGGTTGCAGATTTCGGCGCAGAATCTCCACAAGAGTCCTGTCCGAAAGTTTTTCGTTAAGTCGATCTGTTAGGTCCACTATCGATTCGTAAAAACTATCAAAAGTTTCGTTAGTTTTCTGTTTACGGTCGCTAATTAGTTCACGAATGTCTACGTCAGTCCTAGAATCCTTGTACTGTTTCCTCAATGCTTTGCACAACTCTGACCACTCCATAATCGATACAGAATCGGTGGTATCGCCAAAACCAGTCGTTGGCTTTTCCCTCAAAAAGTAGACCAGCATTGTGGCAAAGTAGATTGTAGTCACCGCGCAGAGTTTGTATTGTCAGAGCCTCCACCCTATAGATAAAATTCTCGACCGACAAACTATTAGGACCCCCATTAAACTTAAGCTTCCAGTTTGAAATTATTTGCAAAACTTTGTCAGGGCGGCCTCGCAAATCAGACGATGAAGTAGTATTAGCTAACGAAGTATTAAGGATTGAGTTATTTAGAGCAGAATTAAAAGGGCCATGCCGATAATGATTATTTGGAGCATTACCGCTACCACTAGATTCAAGACCTAAAAACTCTCTAAAAGTACGTTGTTCAACCGATGTAACATCCTGTATATTAGGGGGAGGTGTACGCTCAGGTGAAATTTGCGTCTGAATTTGCTGAGGAATAATCGATGGGGCTGGTTGTGTCCCTTGAGACTTCTGTGCCTGTGGCAAACGTGATTGAGCACCTTGTGGCAAAACCTGCGACTTAACTGTTGGAGCAGACGGGGAAGCCGGAATTGACAATCCTGATAAACTAGATCGCACATTTTGTTCTACAAGTGCGGAGATGTGACTGTTCAAAGTAGCTAATAACTGAGCATTCTGAGCAGAAAACTATTGTGGAAATCATATCCCTAAGAGAATCCGCAGATACAGCTGCTGGGGCAACTGGCACTGTAGGTGGAGGATCCCGTGCAGCAACATTAGAAACGGTGATTCCCGGAATCTGAGAGGCATTCGTTTCCTCAGTGATCGGGTCTTTATTCTGAGCACGTGTGGACTTTACAGGGCCGTCACTAACTATTCTGGCATTACACACAGAGCAAAAAGGACGTAACTTAATTATTTGCTGTAAACAATCTTTATGGAAATTATGACCACAAACGGTGGTGATCAGCACAGTTTTAGATGTTATTGGGCTGTTGCATCCGTCACAATTGGGATGCTTACCGATAGCACCAGTAGCAGTGCCACCTTGTGCACCTTCGCCAGGACCCATTAAAAAAAATTTAGAGTAAAAAAAAAAACAGCAAAATAAAAAAAAATCGATATAGTTTCAAAACCTTCCAAATCACGAAATAGACCAAACTTACAGTCAAATTTATTAATCAATATAAAAAAAAATTTTTTCCTTATCTGACGAAACAGAATAAAACTAAAAATTTAGGTCAAACAAACAAAATATTGACGCAAAATGCCAAGGAAAATTCATGGGAATTCGCAGACTCAAGGCCCTGTTTAATAAACCCAAAAGAACAGCTTCCTAAATGCGAAAAAATATAATTATAACTGTTTGAAGGAAAAAAAAAAAATTTTAGGAAAAACAACAAAAAAAAAAATTAAATCAAATAATTTAAAAAAAAAATTAAATTGGGAATTTTCAAAAATAAAAAAAAATAATAAAAAAAATTATGTACAACTCTATGGACTCAAAACTAAATTTTAAATTTAGAGATGATAAATCAAGACGATGATGAACCAAATCGATCGATAATAGCTGACCACAATTTAAAAAAAAGTATTGCGTTTACCAACAATTATTTAAAAACTATATTTTTTCCTTAGTGTACGCCAAAAGAATAAAAATGTCTCTCAAAAAAACCCTAACCTTTCGAAAACAACGTAAGAAACTCAAATCGTGCAATTCAGATACACAGGAAAAAAACCTAATAAGTTTGTTTAAATACCCCAAAGATGATTATGACAGGGTATGTGCGTGAAACCCAGAGCCGGAAGTGATCGTTACCATAAACGACGTTAATAATAACAATTTATAGTTGTGTATATGTGTGTTCTATAAAGTAAACGCTAAATGACAGCGTTAGTGTGTTAAAAACCAAAATGTTAAACGAAGACGCTTGTGTGTGTGAAAAAAAATATGCTGAAAGCAATATAAGTGTGTGTAAGAACACAAGTAGTATAAAAGCAAAACCAAATTGCTAAGAAGGGGAAAAAAAATGTAAAAGCTACGTATGAGCAATATTTTCACGAACAGGCATTTAAAATTACTTTTGTTTCAAAATGTTAAAAAAAATGTTTATTTAATCTTACAATTGAAACAATGTTTAAACCAAAAAAAAAAAAAATCTAAGATCCTATCGATATTTTCCGTATAAATTTTCTACCACTCACTTACCCGGAATTATGTATTGTTTATAGGGGTTAGTAATGATAAAAACCAAAATAATTTAGTAAATAATCATGCAAAATTATCATCAGAAAATAATAATAAAATGTAAATGACTTCAATATTATTTATTTATATATACTTTATGATTTTTAATTACGCATTGGATTTTTTTCACTTTAAAAAGAAATCGGATACTAAAATGTTAATAAAAAAAATAATTGGAATCAGAAATTATTTAAAATTTCAGTAGTATTTTCACAAAAGAAAATTATATGTTTGTTAATGCTCCGTTTGATTTCAGCTGGCTAAAGTAACAGCGTGTTGTAAATGAATTCCTAAACAAATTTATAGATACAGTATTGGTTGAAAATATAGATAAGAAAAGAGGAAAATAAAGAGAAGAGACGATGTACTACAAAGGATAAACCACATTTAATGCTTTATAATTCCATTCGTAGTTTTAAAGGGTAAACTTAATCAATCATCCTAAACTAAGGTCAGTTCTAGATATGAAATCCAAATGCTGCATTCCAAATAGATTAAATTCAAATCTTATAAGTTTACAGAAAGAGATAAGGACCGGATACCAATCAAATTAGGGTAATAAATGAATGCTTTAATCAAACTAAATCATAAGTAAATCCAGCAAATTTTTATGGTACCCATTTGGAAAATGGGGAAAAAAAAAAAAAATTATTCGGGCGTTAGATAGAAAAACAAAAAAACAATAGTTGAATTTTTAAATTTGAAACTAAAAAAAAATTAGAGTCGGAATTAGTAGAAAAAAAAACGTTATTAAATTTAAATGGAACGAAAATATTAAAATTTGAAATTGAAAATAAAAAAAAAAAAAAATTCGGAGCCGAACAAAAACATGATGCATCGCAGAAAATGCAATCATAAGCTGGAGTTTTAGGTAGTTTTAACTTGTTCGTGCCCCACGTTGGGCGCCAAATTTATAATGTAGCATGTTACTAAAGGGGTGAGAATGGTGGGTGTTGATTAGGGCAAGCATGAAGCAGGTGCACGTTTTTACTCCGGCCTTAACGCTCGTGAAATGGGGGGGTTCAAGGCTTCAAATTACCCAGTACCATTATGCCACTTATAAAATATTTTATTATACGTGCAGCAGGATTTTATGTAACCGAAATAAAAATTATAAAAAAAAAACCGGGGAAAGTCATCACGAAAAGAAAAGAGAATGAAAAGAGTGGTACCAATACTGACAACCAAAAATTTTTAAGAAAATTTTCGACGAAGCTAGATGTTATTGCATTCGTCTTTTGCCCACCCATCCTTGATCATAATTTCAATAAACCTCTAGAAAAAATATTATGATCCCAATAATTCGATCCTACAACAACTAAAACTTTAGAGCGAAATCAAACAGATAAGTTTAAAATTTAGCACGAAATCATTATGATTTTATTTATAAATTCGAAAATTTTCATTTAAAAATATATTTAAAATTCAAGATTAGTTTAAAAGAAATCTTTAAATTCATAAACATTGAACTCGAAGGTATGGAGCATTTAACAATAAAAAGAAATAAGCCGAAATAATAATAATAACAAAATTAATAATAAAAAAAAAAAACTATTAAAAATTAATACGTTAATAAAAAGAAATAATAAAAAAAAATAAAAAAATAAAATTTATAGCAAAAACTTTTAACTAAAAAAAATAAATTACCTATTCATACAAAAAAAATATAGTAATAGACTCTGTGTTGTAGTATCAAATAATAATAATTTTGAGGAAAAGGAAAAAAAAAATAGATAATACTGTGTTTCAAAATTTTGATTTAGTTTTTGTTTTGTTTATATAAAAAAAAAAATGCATTAGCATATTTGATAAAGGTAGAGTATTAAATTTATTAACACAAATAAGAAAAAGAAATTATTTAGTTATGCAATATTTTTTTTTTTTTTTTTTGTATATGAATAATATTCATGTAACAAAACTGTGATCTGGTCACCCTTAAAAATAAATATCCATATCTATAACAAATAGATTTGGATTTTTATTTAAAAAAAATTAAGATGTAAACAAAACAAAAAAAAAAATGCTAGGCAAATAAAAAAAATATAGAAAAAAAAAAAATAGATAATTCACTTACATTAGTGAGCATAAAACGATGGCCGCTCTTCGAAAGATCTCTCGATGAAGGTTCGTATTTGTTGTATCTGTGGGGATAACAAAAAAAAATTTCTCTTATTCAAAGGGAGATGTTGCTAAGCATTATCTGGCAACATTTAATTGGTATTTATTAAGAACACTATTTTGAAACACTTTGTATGATCTCTTGACATTGGATTTTAGAGCAAAATTATACATTCAATTTGGTTTAAATTTTTATTTTTAATAACTAGCCATTACTCGTTAAAAAAAAAAATCATTTTGTTTTTATCGAAACCAAAACTCACTAAACATGTAAATTAACATCTGCAACCAAAAGCTTTAAATGTCATTCAGACACTGTTAAGTTAACCGTGGTAAAAATTCACTTGTTGGTATTGATCAAACACTGTTAAGTTAACAGCGGTAATCGTCTACTTGTTGGTATGGACTTATTTTTCTGTTCTATTGTAGTATAAGAAATTTGTATGTAAAATTGTGTCTATTAGACTTTGCATATTTTAAGTTTTGCTTTCGACAAAAAAAAAAATGAACAAAAAATAAAGAAAACAAGAAATTACCAAATGACCACTATTAAGCAAAATTTTTTTTTTGTAAAATTCCTTTCTTTAAAACGAGTAATATTTTTAACACTGTTTAGCCAAAATAATTGTTTGAATTATCACTAACACTACCAATAAAAAAAAAAAAAATTTTAAATTTATAGGAATTATTAATAATTGCGAGTAACAATGAATTTAAATAAGAAAAATATAATGGCACGTTTTAATTTGAACTTTAATTTCAGTTCATGATATATTTTAATTTAAACTTTAATTTTTTTTCTTTTTGATATCTTTTAATTTATTAATGTATTTTAATTTTAATTTCAAAATTTTTCCCTTTTCTTTTTTTTTTTTTGTAAATATCAAATAAGCAAAATTTCAGAAATCACTATTGCTTTTTCTTTCGAACTTTTTTTTTTTTTTTACGGGATTTTGAATTTTAGAGTTAATTTATTAATTTTTCACGATCTTTTAAAATTGTATAATAAAAATTTAATTTTTTTTCACATTTCTTTTTAGCATTTAAATTCTTTGCCACACGCATATACTATTTAACAATTCTTCTTTTTTTTTCTTTTAGCACAATTTTATAGCAAAATCTTTTTTTTAAATTTTATATTTATGTTAAGCAGCCTTTTGAAAATATCTATTTTTTCCTTGCACAAATTTTGTATAGTTTTTGTTGTTCTTATTTTTTTTTAAAGCATGTTTTAACTGTGATATTAGTTTATAAGTCTGAATTTTTTCTAATATATTGGCTCAATAAAATTATTATATTTTTTTTTTTTTAAAGGGTTTTTGATGGTTTATCAAACCTTTTCACACACACACACCAACACGATTTTCCGAGTATTTCCCGTATGCAATTTTTCTAAATTTTCCAGCTGACACACTATTTTGCCAAAATACTTCTTAATAAAAAAATTTAACTTTTGAAACCAATATACCGACGGCATCTAACACTTCGACCTTTCCATAGATTAACACACGAACCGCACTTTAGACAATTAATTATGCACTGCTTGATGTTGATGTGGAATGCCAGTGAGAGTGATCGCCAGCAAAAGCTCTTCGACTAGCAATTGCAGACTTGTTGTTGGTATAATTGATTTTTAATTTTTGTGTTATACACAAGGTGCCATTCATTTAGAGATGGCACCAAGGGGTAGAATTACGTGAAAATTGTCCCAAAATCAAAATTAAGCCAATTATATTAATTTTTAAAGGCGTTTTGAAAAGCAGATGAAAAAAATTTGATGGGAATAACTTTTATTCAATTATTTGAGCAGGAGAAAAACTCAATCGTAATTTTTTTTTTTTTATTGTATTAATATACAAAAACTTATAACCGCTTTAGGTTTTAATAAAAAAAACTTGTACTTTTTTTTTTATACAAAAAAAAACTTGAAATTTAATTTAAAAATTTTAAACTTTTAGACGATGTTTCACCAAGAACTATTTGCTAATATAATCGCTGAAATGCATGCAAGTTGGTTAAACGAAACCTCGGCAACGCTAGCCGCCATGAAATTGTTAACGTTTTTATTCCAATTTCTAGAAAACTCTCAATAAAACGAAAATCAAGCCAAAGTCAACATAGCGATACATAACCAAGATCCACAGTGTAGATCACATGCAGATGGCAGTGTTAACAAAAAAAATAATAAAAACCTCATGCCTATTCCTGAGTGTGCAATTTAACAAAAATCAAAATCAATAAAAAAATAATTAAACAAAAATTTCTGCAAGCGCCTTTACAGGTCTTACTTAGTAAGTTTATTAATTGACTAGAAAATCACGAGAACAATTTGATGACAACGGTTCTTCATTCACAATCTGGATTTAGTTGGTCTAACAGTCTTAACATGTCCCCAATCGGAATTTTACATGAGGATATTAACTCCTTAACTAACTTGATTGAATACCGCCTACCAGAGTTCTATTCTCATGAAATTACAGACTCCAATAGGGGCTAACCATTGTTTTCCTTGTAAATATGTTGTATTAGTTTTAGTCCTAGTTTTAAGTTTGTCATAAGATCTCACACTTGACTATCAACAGTATTTGTAAACTTTATTATATTTTGAGCAATATAATTTTAATGTTTATTCTTTGATGTAAAACTTCGTATCCGTCCATTTTAACTAAGCATGTAGCGTTATTTTAAAATCATAATGTCTTAAATGTTTATGAAAACAATACTGTATAGTTTTAAGTTTTTTTGCATTCTATGTTAACTTTATACAGCTGCTTTTGTGATCTAAACTTTTAAGTCTCAAATAATAATAAATAAAATTAAATTAAAATTGTTATTAAAAGTGCAACCAAAAAACAGCTCTAAATACAATCGGCCTGATTACGGTTGTCGTAGTCATATTGAAAATTTGTCGTTTTTAAAAAACGGTATTACGTTTGTCGAAAACTACGAATGTACAACACTGCTAGAAAATCTATTACAATTTCCGTATTACGGTTGTCGTTTTTGACTGTCAAAATATATAAAAACAGTCGTCTATTTTATTTCTCACGACAGATTTAAATAATTCTTAAAAAATGCAAAATTTTAATGAAATTTTAATTAAATTTCAATACTTTTAGAATAAAAATTATAGCACCGAAGCTGTTTGCGAAATTGGAGGACGTTTTAGGGTAAAAAACATAATTGGCAAAATCTGGAACAAGTGCAGTTTAGAAACATAACTACGATTGCTTCAAAACTTTTACCCCAAAAACTAATTTTTGAGCTGATTTCAAGAAACAAAATATTGTAGTCGTCGGCGCCCCCTTGCGGCTGGGTTGGGCATTAAAGTTGAAAAAGTTATTTTAAGTATGAGGCAATTTAAACGAAAAATTAATTGCAGGCAATTTTTGAATTCTCTTGTTTTTTATTTTAAAAGATATTTTTATATGCTTATAAAGGCGATTTTTTTAATGAGATGATCATTTTACAAAAAAAGCACAAATAAATATAAGGAAATTTTTGAATTGGGCTGTAATGGGTTAAATTCTAGGGTCATATCGTACATCATTGAATAGATATTTTAATAATATGTATATTGTAATGATCGGACGTGTTCTTTTTTAAAAAATTGTAAAAAACTTTTCCGAATTTAATGCCTCGTCCAGCAGCAAGGAGGCTCTGGCGACAAAATTTTTTTTGCTTCTTAAAATTAGCTAAAAAAGTACTATGCGAGGTAAAAGTTTTGACGTGATCGGAGTTATGTTGTTAAACAACACTTGGCCGTTTTCTTCGAATATCATTCGTCTCAGCTATAGGCACTCATATTTTTCATCTAAAGTTAAAAAACTAAGTCCAAACTTAGCATTTATTAATATTTTTGATAATTTAACAACAAAATTAAAAACTTTTTATTGCCGCCAATCAGCTGTTTTTGTAAGATCGTCATAGAGTGCTTCATAATATTAATAAATTTAACAAATTTGTCAACACTCTGTTGTTTTCAATCTATTACAAAAACCTTTTAGTCGAAAAATTTACGTAATACCGCAAAAAATAAGAATCGACAACGACTAGAGTCGAAATGCGACTACGACAACCGTAATCAGGCCCAATGTTTTAAGCGCTTAAAAGAAGCTTGAAAAAATCTAAAAAACCGTAAAACTCATTATTTTTCTTTTATAGTAATTAAATGTGCTAAAGTCCCAAAACTTATTTAACAAATTGTGAAAAACAATCTGATGTAGGCGTGTCCCTATCCGGATTTCATTCCTGCCCAAGGAAATCTTCAGGGGACTTTGTTTCATTAAACTGTAGGCACACGATCAAGATTTTCTTGATAGTCTTTTACATATACTGTTTGTCAAAATATGTAAAAATTGACAGCTGTGACGTAGGCTGCACACAAGGTGAAAGCAATTTCAATATTTGTGAAAGGAAAAACAAAAACAATTTCAAAAGAATTGTAATCAGCTGTTTTCTTGAACGTAAATTGATACACTCCACTTGAAAGAGAAATCTAAAGCAAGTTCGTTTCAATTTTAGAAAGTGTGAGTGTATTAAAACTTGATAGGCAAAACTTGATCGTGTAATCATCAAGTTAAAATTGTTACTACAAATAAAATTTGTATGGGATTTCGTCAGTCAAACAAAGTTACAATAGAGAAATTGTTTTTCATGAGCTTCAAAGTTCAAACTGGTTTAACAAAATATTTTGACAAACCAATTTGTTGCTCTCTATCACAAGCATAGATTTTTATCTATTTCATGTGAATGGAGTATTAACTTGGCCGCCGCCGGTCATGTTGTGCTTAACCGCCGCTGAAAATCTCCTGACAAATTGGATCTCTGATTTGCACACATGTGTTGTAAATGCACGTACTTGTTGTAAAATATAAACAAGCTTGAGAATTTTTGTAGAAAAAATATAAATACATATTTTTTTCGATTTTAATAATTAAAATGGGTGCCAGTAAAGACTCAAACATTCGAAAATGTGGCGAAATATTAATGCATATCAATAATGTAAATAAAAGATCTAAAATGTACACCTTTCATTGTGCATTTTGTGGTGCAGACTGTGATCAATTGAAAAAGTTTTCCATTCATCTTGAAGAGGAGCATTTACATCACTTTACAGACGAATTAGAGGAAACGAAGATTGTAATGGAACCAAAAATTAAACTTGAAGAAAATATTGAAATTGAGGAAACTCCAAGTTTAAATAACTTTTTCGATTGCACAAACCCAAATAACTGCAATGAAGATCCATTGGAGTCAATGGCAAATGAAACTAAAATAGACAAATCATCCACGGATATTATAGTGGTAAACGGAAATGAAGAAAACTTTAATAAAGAGTTTGAAAATTTCCAGTTAAATGAAATTTTCGATCAGAGTTCCCTAAATGAGAGTGATATTGAAGAACTTCCAACAGATAATGCAAAACAAAACTCGTCTGCAAAAGAAAAAAAAAATCTGAAAAAATGAAGATATCTCAAAATGTAAGTTGAGTGAACTCCTCTAGTTACGGGCATAACTCAGATTTATTTAAAATTTTTCAAAAATTTATTTTTACACCCTCCATCCCATAGTGCGGAGGGTATATTCACTTTGTCAAATGTTAGTAATTCTTTTAATAAAATTTTGGGACCCCATAAACTATATATATTCTTGATCAGCATGAATAGAGAAGTCGATATAGCCATGTCCGTCTGTCCGTCCGTCTGTCTGTGGAAATACAAAATACTCCGCCAATACAGAAGACGTGTTGCTAATTTTCAGTCAAATTGTTTGTTGACATCATGAGCAGTCTTCTAGTGAAAATGATCAAAATCGGTTGACGCGTTCAAAAGTTATGAGTGCAAATGTGGGAAGACCTCTAAAAATTTGAAGCAAATTTTAAATTATTCTATTTATTTCATCATACATACGTACATTCCAATGCTTATACA
Source organism: Delia radicum (assembly GCA_021234595.1). Taxonomy (NCBI): domain Eukaryota; kingdom Metazoa; phylum Arthropoda; class Insecta; order Diptera; family Anthomyiidae; genus Delia; species Delia radicum. The sequence continues at coordinate 36,625,037 of CM037852.1, read as the reverse complement.
TAAGAATATACGCAATCAGAGATGGCTTCCAATATCGCTAAAATACCGTCTCCGATTCTAACACCTTTCAACTGACTATCGTTATCCTAAAATACCAGTACCGATATAATTGTAAAATACCGTTACCGATATAATTAAAATATCAATACCTTAAAATACCGTTACCGAAATAATCTAACAAGATCTGAACAAGAAAACTTCTGTAAATAGATATATTTTCCCAAAGTATGATCATAAACTAGCCAGTCATTAAAACTCGGGCATAATGGGGCTAAAAATATCGGTGTGTATTAACATTACCTGAATAACTAAATTACGTTACCCTTAAAATGCCTTTACCAAAATAACTGAAAAATCTTTTTCCCTAAAATAACGTTACCGAAATATCTAAAATAACGTTACCCGCTAAAATACCGTTAGCGAAATAAATGAAATACCGTTAACGCTAAAAGCCCGTTACCGAAATAACTGAAGTATAGTTACTCCTAAAATACCGTTACCGATATAAAAGAAAATAGCGTTACCCTTACCAATAACCACATAGAACCGGTTACCATCCATGGTCATAATCACACGTACAAAAACAAAAAAAAAACCCACAGAATATTGTTCTTGTTTTTTTTGTTTTGTAATACAGGGTGGCTGATAAATGCCACTACAAAACAAAAACGTAACTTTTTCTGAGTTATTAATCGGTTCCATTTATTTTTGGTTTCATTGATTCGTCTTTCAATTTAAGGAAAATGAACGAATGGGGTAATGAAACAACCATTTTGATTGAGCGCCACTACAATGCTTTGGTGGCTGGCGTTGCCGCCTAGACAAAGTTTCGACAAGGAATATTTTTGCTCAAATATGTATCACCAGACAGTCAATACGGACAGTTCTGCTTAATGATTTTCATTTCTTTCCTTTAAAAAATCAAATAACAAGCAAATTGAACGCAGTAGACTTGCCCCTTAGCTTGAAATGTTCTCTGTAATTTGCACGGAATTTCGCTTGCATTTGGCGTCATCGGGCGTGTCAGTCATTTTAATTAAATTGTTTTTTAAAAGCCATTAAAAATACTTAATAAAAATGTTTTGCTTTTCAAATGTAAAAATAAAAAATATTTATATGTATTGAAAAAAAAGTTCTTTGATTTTATTAATGTAGCAATATTGAGCAGCCACCCTGTATGTACATATGTAGATTTTTATAAATGGTGTGTATGTATGTATGGATTAGTAGCAATCGCATGCAGTGCTGCCAGGTTTAACGATTTATCGTCCTGTTGACGATATTTAATACGCAAAATAACTAAATGACTATTGGACGATTTTTGCTTCCAAAATGACGATTTTTTGACAATAGCTTAATATGTCAGCAAGACCTACTTATTTATCATTCTCATAAAATCACCGGATCTATTATTAAATTTATATTATATCGTTAAAAATTAAAAAAATACATTGTTTATTTGCTAATATGATGTGAAATACAATTTTGCAAAAATCCAAATCCTAGAATTAAATAAAACTTAATCCAAACCGGATTTATTTTTTATAAATGCATTATGGGTTTAGCTTAATTTAGTTTCTGTGTTTAGATTTTTAGAACATTTTTTGACATTTTATAAAATTTAATTGGTGTTAGATTTAAATAAAAATAAAAAAAATTTTATGTTAAAAAACAAGGCATGAACTTTTTTGCGTAACAAACAGATCTCTAGCCCGAATATATTTCATGTTGAAAGATGATATATATACAACTTTAAATGAAACAAAATAAATCCGGTGCTTAAAAAATAGGCCTAATAATATAAATAAAGCGCCTAAATTTAATAATTAAAAAATATGACATCAAGTTTGTTCGATAACACAAAAATTTGTACAAGTGTTTACTGGAAGGTGTTCGTTTAGACAAATACTAAGTAAAAACTGGTCAAAAGAGAGAGTAAAGTGACAGTTTGATGCCAAAGAACTTACAAGTATTTAATAGATACATTTTTGACAGTAAAAAATTGTAAGAAGAAAAACACATATGATTGAAAAAATATGCTTGTATTTTTAGTAAACAAAAGCAAATATTAAATTAAATTATACTTGTTTATTTATGCATTTAAAGTGAAAAATATTAAATAATTAACTATGGAAGAATTTAAAAAACATTTTAAATTATTTTTGGTCGACAATTTCAATTAACTTTTATCTTTTCCATAATGACCAGTTAATTTTTTTTTTTTAATTTAAAACAAGCTGTTTTATCTAATTTAATAATTCCTACACATTTTCCGTTCGTTTACTTTTTTGTAAATTAGTCTTACTCTTTGTAATTTTGTTACTGAGTAATTTTGACTGAACTTTACTGGAAAAGTAGTCGACTTATTGTTAAAGAATTTCCAAATGTTGTAAAACAATTTAAGATTTAAAAAGTTGTGCTACTGAAATGTTGTAGATATAAGTGATTAACAGTTAAAGTGGTAAAATTTGTTGTATTTATTTGATCTTTCAACATTTTATAAATATGAATATCGTTGTAAAATATAATGATTTTCGAAGTTTAAACCAAAGAAAAGTGTCAAAAATCGCGTTATATTACAACGATAACACGTTAACATGGGAAATGTGAATTACATTATTGTTTTTTATTTTTTATTAAAACTTTATCCCTATTCTAACAAATATATTTTATTTTGACGACTTTTTGACGATTTTTCAAAATATGATGACGATTTTTTTTAGAAAAATTGCTCTGTAAACCTGGCAGCACTGGTTATGAGTGCAAATGTCAGAATACCTCGAAAATGTTTAAGCTAAGCTTCAAATTTTAGTTGTAATTAATTCTTTAAATCAAGAAATTTCTTTTACGCAAATAAATAATTAAAAAAATAAATTCACATTAGTAAATCATTTTAAAATTTGTAATTAAAATATAAAGTAAAAAAAAAGTAAAAAAATAAAATATATTTTTTATGTTAAGTGTACCTGTTAAACATGAATTGTTCCTTAAAACCATATCATAAAATTTATTGTTTACTTCTTTACCTTTTTATTTATTCTAGGACTATGAGGAACGCTAAAACAATTTTTGAACAACATTATTAAATAACCTTGCGAAAAGTCTTGAATGTGATAATTTATTTTAATGCTTATTTGTTTTTTGCTTTTGGTACCACGCGCATTTATCCCATTGCGCCCATTTTCAGTTCGACTACTAATATTTGTAATTGATGGACTCGTACAAAATTTGAAGGCTATATAGCTAATATAGAACCCTAGATATTTAATATTAATATTAATTTTGTATATGAGTTAAATAATCACTTTGTATGGGAGCTGCCACGCCCACTGGTATGATCACGCCCAATTTTCCCATGACTATTCATAATATAATCAACGTGCACAAATTTCTAAGACTCTGGCTATTATAGAACTGTAGATATATGATATTAAATATTTACTTTGTATGGGAGCTGACACGCCCACTGGTCCGATCCCGCCCATTTTTTTCCTGATTATTCAAATCAGTAACATATGGGATACTGCAATGTTTCAAAACTCTTGCTATCACAATAGTCAAGATATATGATGTTATTCAATTTATGTGGGAGGGGCCACGCCCACTTGAAATATATATAGCCGAAAACCTAATTTGGACTATAACCTTTCAAATGAAACCGGTTTGGGCCAAATCGGTTGGATAGTTTTAGAGTCTATAGAGGACAAACATTGTATTTTATATATATAGATGTATTTTATATATATAGATTCTTTTGTTTTCCAGATAGCAGGCTTGCCATATACCCTTTATCGTTAACCCCAACAAATCAAAAAATCACCAATTAGAAAAAATGTAGAACAAAATAGTTGAGTTAAAATTCTTGATTTTTTTGACTGCATTAACCGGAGTTGCCAGACACATTAATCGTTATCAGATCAAAAAAATATCCAGGAACAAAATCCCCGAATTCAACAATGTAAATTCATAACTTTTTTTCGTACACTATTTTTACTTATTCTCATTCTCAACCTTTAATAAATTTGCAAGGAAACTCTTACACTCTAAATACATTTAATTAAAAACCCCATTAAATTTAAAGGACATTCACTTTCAGAACTTTTTTATTTAAGACATATAAGGTGCATACTTCATCTTAAAATCTTTTGATTATATGCATTTTTTTTTCCTTAAAAACACTAATTTTTATTTAATACATACAAAAATAATCTAAATTAAAGTATTGATGTGTAAAAACCAATCGAATTTTGGGAAAATTTCTTAGGGTTCTTATTCTAGGAGTCGTAAACGAGAATTGCACAAGCAACTGAGCTGAAAAACAATAATTTGAAATACCAGTTTCTTTAATTTTTTGTGTCACGAAAACACCCTAAACACTCGAAAGATTTTCTTTTATAATTTTTGACAAACTTAATTTCATCACACTTTCCGTTTTACTTATGTGATGTATAGTATAAACATATGTGTTGTAATGTAAACGGGTATTTAATAATTATTTCATTATGTATGTCTCCGCAAGCGTATTTTTGTTCACTTAATTTTATCTAAAATTCTGATTATTGGAAACTATTTTGATGCGTTTGTATTCATTACATCTCTTGTAACGATCCAAAAATATATTTTAATAATCCTTATTTCTTTCATTTCAAAGAGACGATTCTTTTATACAAAACAACACGCGAATTTTACAACAGTTTTTTTAACATCATAAGGAACTTTAAAAATATATATATTTTTCACGACACGTTCTTCTTTAGGTAATCAGAATAACCATTTCACCTTTGAAGACCCACTGTTATAAGCATGCACAATTTCAGATTCATTTTAGTAAACTTTAATTAAACATTTTTTCTTTTGAAACATCTCAAATACATTAATCAATCAGTCATATTTTGTTTTACTTATAAAAAACAACATTATTTTTGTTATTTTTACAAAGAATATTGGTATTTATATTGTTTGCACTTTCCCTGGTTAATGAAAACAGCGAGATGGAGGGTATCCAAAATTCGGCACAGTCGAATTTAATCTTTTTTATACCACATTCGGCACATCGGACTTTAATGTTTCCACTTGTTTTAATTCTACTCTTCTACTACGATTGTTTAGTAGCTTTAATTAGTCATATAAGGCACTAAGGACTCGGTTATGTAAATGAAGATTTAATAAAAAACAAAAAAAAAAAATAAAATAAAAATGATATGGAGGTGCATATAGTTTGATCTAATTTTATATGATTCTACCTATTATTTTCTTTGATAGTATTATATGAGACAGTATATGTTTACATCTTTCACCATATTAAAATATATCTGATGTTTTGGTTTCTCACATTTTTATATGGCGCCATATAGTGCGAGATACAATTTTATGTGGCCTAATACAAAATCATATATTAACATATATGCCACAAAATATATTGGCATATTGGATCGTATTGTATATAAATGGATTATATTACATTGAGTTTGATATAATTTGATACGATTCAATACACTAAAAATAAATTTGTTAAATTTAATACAAGAGGCTAGACATTATGGTTTGATTATTAAGAGGCCAATTTTAATTTAAACGAACATTTTAATTTGAATTTGATGTACAGTAAAATTTAAATTTAATATGCTTAACAATAACAAAATTTTAGGTCAAACTAAAATTTTAGGAGTTTGATATTTTAAATTTTGATGTTCATTTAAGATAATTTTAAGATAATTCAATGAAATTAGTTTCCGATTTGATATTAAAATTTTGAGTAGGATGTTATGGCTTCTTTAAATTCTTTTTACATGGGACAATACATAGTTATGTTTAATCCTATATATAAATTTAGTTCTGCCAACACAATTACATATTGTGGTCTAATAACGTATGGTACAACATATTGTAAGATACAATTAAATATGCCGTTATACGAAAAAGTACACTTGCAGGTAAAATTGTATCTTCCCTAAGAAAAAGTTCCGATATAATCATATATGATTATATATATAGTATCACATATAACTAATCACATCTCATCTGATCCGTAAAATTTCACACATAAGCTTATCTCATGGAATCTAATATCATAGTTTAATCCGAAAATGGGGGTATAATATATGTAATTTGATAAAATGTTATCTAATAATCTTTTTTATTGAAAAATTTAACAAAAAAAAAAAAAAATGAAATGTTTAGAGATCAGTACTTTTTATTAACCTGAAGTTGGAACATATAATAAATCTAAAACGCTATGTAAAACAAAAAAAAAAAAACAACATTTACCGAGGAGGAAAATCAATTTATTTTATTCTCAAAATTTTCAAGTGGTAGACTTACTCCTGGAAATACATTTTTCATAATACTTGTAACGTCACCTGAACAAACTACTCTTAACATTTTTTTTCAGTTTTTGAATTTTTAAGATAAATTATTTCCTTACGACTTTATTGAAATTGAGATTGTAACAGCAATTTTAAAGTCCCGCAATGCAAAATTTTAAAAAATTCGAATTTATTATCAAGTTCAGCCGACGATAATGTCGTAAGGAAATAAGTTATCTTAAAAATTCAAAACTGAAAAAAATAGTAAGAGTAGTTTGTTCAGGTGACGTTACAAGTATTATGAAAAATGTATTTCCAGGAAGGTCAAAAATCGAAGCATTTGATCAAAAAATACACTTTTCTCATTAATATAGATCGAACGCCTGATGTCGGAGAGTGAATCTAAGGCCAGATTTGGATTCAGCGTACCTTGTACCTTTAGAAAAGTATAGTTTAGTTAGGTGTAAAAAGTACTTACATGTACTCACAAGTGCTCCCCACTGTACGTACCTGTTATACAAAATAATTATAAAAATCGGGCCTTAAATGAACACATCAGGGTGAAAAGTTTATTCCGTGGTGATTAAAGGTGAAATTAAGTGCTATAGTCAATTTACTGTTTATAAGAAACATTAAACCTTTAGTAACAAAACAATCTAAGGAAAGAACAAAACATAAATTTTAATTACAATTTTAAGATGTACACAATCCTCGATGTGTAGAAAATGCCGTTAAAAGTAGCCAACACGATAAAAAAAGTATGCAAAAAATTGCACAAGGATGTGAATATATATTAGTACAATTAATATAAACAAGTTTTTCAGACCAAAAATAATTAATTTTGTGACAAGTATACTATGAAATACATAACAAAAGGGTATTGTTTTAAAAAAATACCAAAATTTCTTTAAAAATAAATAATGCAATCAATGACATTTAATTTTATTGAAAAATACTATATATTTTATGCTATTTTCAGTTTGAGTTATTGTATAAAAAATTAAAAATTTAGTTTTAATATGTTTTTTAGAAAATGTTTTTTTTTTTATATTACTACGATTATATTTAATATAAAACAAACAAGGATACTTTTAAGTTTGTTTAAAGCTTATTTTGTAAGCTTTGAAATGAGATATTAATTTTTTAAATCGGACTGCGCGTTCAACATTTACGACCATTTGAAACGTATGCATTTTTATAAATTTTCAAAAAAAATACCAATTTTAAGCAGCGATAAAACACGAACGACAACGAATTTTAAACAAATTGTTTTGTCATACGAATTGGGAGATAACATATACCAAGTTTCACGCAAATTGGAAGGGGTGAGGTTTAAAAAGTAAAATTTTCGTCAATATGCCTTCTGGAATGACTATAATTATGATGAGCTTTAAGAATTTTACATTCTAAAATTTAAATAAAATATTTTTATAGCACAGTTTAAATGGATGTGTTTTTTACAAATATATTTTCCAACTCCAATTAGATGCGACCTATTTTTTCAATAATAATTAATTTGAAGTTGCTCGTATCTATAACTACCCAGCCAGAAAAATACGAACGGCAAAGCATTATCCCAGTGCTTTCAACGGTGGTATGAGCGTTGTCAGAGCGTTGGATTTCTGAAGATGTAAGTGCTATGACTACCCCAAAATGATAACACCGGGCAGGTCTTAGCCGTTTCTTTTTTAAAACGTTTGCAAACCACTGACCATGCCCTAATTTTTGCTTCCTTGGTTTTCGTTGAGGAACGTGTACAAGAATTTGTTGAATTTCGGGACTATAATAACATTAATTGGAGTGGGTTATTGGAATTTATAGAAAGTTTTAATTTCTTTTCTTTCTTTGATTCCATGGATGTTGACTATAAATGCTCCATTATTGAATTGAATTTTTGAAAGACTTTTATCTTATGTCCCGCTTGTTAGAAGAGCAATTCGGTATGGACATGATACTTGGATGAATTCGAGGGAGATTGTATATGCTAGATCCCTTAGGGATCTAGCATTCTCTTCTTTTAAATCATATCGCTCAGCTGAAAACTGGATTACTTATTGATTTTGGAAATTTCAATGATCACGATAATTTGTTTTCCTTTTATTGTGTTAGTGAAGGTGACTTGTTTGAGGCTTTGTCGAAAGTTAGGTCCAGATCGGTCGGTATTGATAATATTTCGGTTGATTTCATTAAAATGGTTTTTCCTTATATTACGAATATTATTTTAAATTTATTTAACACAATTTTGATGACCTCCAGATTTCTAACTGCTTGGAAAACTGCACGGGTTGTGCCTATTCCAATTTTTTTTTTACTTAAGAAAGAAATTTGAAAATAAATGTCTTAAGTAAAATGTTGGTACAAAAAACTATACTTGTGCTGACTATAATAGGAGACCTTAATTTTCTCAACTTCAAATCATAAATTGTAATTTAGTTTTGAATTTTTTCAATCTTGTAATTTCAAATTTTATAAAGGTATAGATAAGAAAAGCTTTTAAATACGATATGAGTAAATACTTATTATACACTCAAAAAACAGTCAGTAAAGTCAGCATCATTTTTGCTGGGAGGATACTTGCAGAAATATTACTAATAGCAAACAATTTGCTAAATTAGCAAAAATGTTGATTACTTTACAGACTTTTTTTTAGTGTATGAATTTGATTTGAATACCATATGCTTAAGGTTAGTTGATTTTAAATTCATGTAAGATTTAAAAAAAGAAAAAAGAGTTAAATTTTAAAGTATGAAAAATAAATTAAAAAAAAAACTATTAATTTGTTATTTTTATTCAAACCTGAAAACTTTTTTAAAAACAAGTACATGCATTAAATTTCGTTTTTATAAACGGTTTTAAGTTTAGTAAATCGAGCACTGGCAAAGCACTTTTGGCCAGCGTTGGGAAAGCGTTGTGAATAAGGGCTGTGCCACTGTTTTTAATATGTTAACGGTTGTAAATTTTGTAAATAAGTACTGGCAATGCACTTTTTGCCAATGTTGGGAAAGCACTGGCACAGCACTTTGTACGAACGTTGGAAGAGCGTTATAAGCCAGGACTGTGCCACTTTTTACTAACGTTGGCAGATCGTTGTAAATCAGTGCTTTGCCAGCACTTTATTTGTTGGACCATTGGCAAACAGTGCTCTGCCAGTGCTTGATTTTTCAGACCATTGGCAAATTCAGGCTGGGTAGTATTATATGAGCTTTCAGTTTTAAAGTGTTTTAATATATTATGCTCGTCACCATCAAACGATTTTAAAATTAAATATAATTATTTGCGTAGACGCTCCTAAAAAAATGGATAATTCCATATAAATATGAACTATTTTTAATTTTAACTAATTGTTGGTGGTTGGTGGAGAATTAGATAAATAAACTATATTATATGTAAAGTAGTGGTCAAAACATTTGGAACTGAGATCGCATTTGTTGTTTTCATTGATTTATTTTCTTCGAATCACACTTAGTTACTAAAATTTATTTTTTACTTTTACTACATTGTTTTATGTTAAACAAATAAAAAAAAATAATTCCGTTAAATTAAAACAACAAAAAAAAAAATAATAATAATAGATGTATTCAAAATGCAGGTGTTCAAAACATTTCCAACTCTCATTATTCTTACTCTTAACGAAACAATTTATACTAACAAACGCTAGGATATAACGGTAATCGCAGTCCTTTTTAATATGAGATTCAGGCCGTTTCATTTTTTAAGCAAATTTATTAAAATTATTGTCCTTTAATAGTTGTAATAAGATGTTGGAAGCATAAAGATCGTAAGAATAATTTTTGTAAAAAATGGCAGGAAATAAATACAATTCTGATTTTAAATCAAGGGTTTTAAATGATTTTCAAAATGGACTTTCCCAAAAAGAAATTTCTATAAAGTACTGCGATCCAAAATCAACGATTTGCCGCATTGTTAATAGTGGTAACATCCACACAACTCATAAAGGTGGAAGACCCCGTATTACAGCTGTAAGAGAAGATCGGAAAATCAAGAATTTTTTACGAAATATCCCAAAGCAGTTCCCAGAGAAGCTAAAACTGAACTTTTAATAGATGCCAGTCTTCCCACCATTAAAAGAAGAGCCCGAGAATATGGTCTTGGAAGTTATAGATGAACAAAAAAAAACCGTTTGTGTCGGAAAAAAACCGAAAAGCTCGGCTTGACTTTGCACGCACCCATTTGAACTGGACTCAACAACAATGGAAAAATGTATCGTGGTCAGATGAGTCTAAGTTCAACCTCCGGGGATCAGATGGAAGATCCAATGTTCGAAGACCACGAGGCGGAAAGTTTAATCCCAGATACACAACCTCACAGAGGTAGAAACATTATGTTGTGGGGGTGTTTTTCAGGAAATGGGATTTGCCCAATTCACCGCATTACTGGCACAATGACGGCAACAATCTATAGAGATCTTTTGCGTTCAGTTATGCTTCCGTATGCTGAATGGGAAATGCCACTCTCATGGACCTTCCAGCTCGACAACAACCCAAAACACACGGCGGGGGTAAAAGTTTGGCTGCAGGAAAATGAAATTAATATCATGTCGTGGCCGGCTCAATCTCCCGATCTCAACCCGATTTAGAACATGTGGATGATTGTAAAACGGAAAATCGGCAATAAAGTATTCCGAAATGGTGATGAACTTTCATCGAGTTGGAGAAGCAGTGGAATGAAATTTCTGACGATTATATTAAAAAGCTCATTGCCTCAATGCTTAAGAGGTGTTCAGAAGTTATAAAAAATAATGGCTACGCTACAAAATGCTGAGCGTTAAAACCATTGTTTGTATTTCCTGTTAATTACTTTAGGAGTTGCAAATGTTTTAAACACCGCACTATCGACTTATTTTGTTAAAATTGTTTTTTTTTATTTTTGAGAAGTTATGAATAATTTTTTTGTATTTGTTAAATAATATGCTATAACTGAATTTAATAAAAAAAAACAAAAACTTATACCACAAATCTTTTTGATCAAAAAAATTATAATTACCTAAATCATGATTTCAGTTGCAAATGTTTTGAACACCACTGTATATGTTTACCCTTAAATACAAGTTTTATTCGTTAAGTTCCAAACCAATCGACAATAATAAATCAGCACTTGATTGTACCCTACAAGTTTCTAATTATTCAAAAATGAGTTCTTCCTTCTTTGCTGAAAGAGTTTGAATTTGCTTTCCACACTATGCATTCATTCGTGTAGCTGCGAACGTCTTATAAAAACCTGTGCTTAGTTTTTCAGATGCAGTTTACATTATTTTTAATTTAGGTTTAACCCATCATGGTTGCCCAAAAACAGCTTTAGATAATAATTTGTTTAGATGATGCCACATTGAAACGTATTAACAAAGAAATATAAAACGCTATTTTGGGCAAATCCAACCGGAAATTAAACATTTTGTCAAAATCAATGTGACATCATCGTGCAATTAAACATTTCTTAAACTAGAACTGAAAAACTGTAGGCCCAGTTTAATTTTGATTTAAGTTAAAATATCAGGCCAGTAAACTAGGTTTAATTGACATCCCAAAATCTAGGCCTTAGTAGCGTCTATTAGCATATATATGGCTAATAGAAGCTACTAACAAATACATATGGAACAAATAAATTTAAAGAAAAAAAAAAAAAATTATATTTTGTTTTTTTAGATCAATAAATTTAACCAAAAAATTATTAAACATAAACAAAAATAAAAATTCTAGGTATATTTTTTTAAAAAATCATATTTGAAAAATAGTTGTACTGTTTTAAGCAAAAAAATATTTGTATTGTACTATATATATAGTACAATACAAATATTAAGTTTTTTTTTCTATATCAACTTAAAAATCGATCAAAGGTTCATCAATTTGGGATAGACATGATACAGAACCAGTTTGATACAATATCAAACTTTTTAATTTAAACATTAAAGTTTAAGTTTTTTTTTTTCTATATCAACTTAAAAATCGATCAAATATTTTTCTTTGACTATAAAATATATTTTTCTTTGACTATAAAATATATTTTATAGTCAAAGAAAAATATTTGATCGATTTTTAAGTTGATATAGAAAAAAAAACTTAAACTTTAATGTTTAAATTAAAAAGTTTGATATTGTATCAAACTGGTTCTGTATCATGTCTATCCCAAATTGATGAACCTTTTATTCTCTTGTTACGATTACTTACCACTCGAAATTAATTGCAAAATATAAAAGTATACGTTTATTTAAATTATATCGCATAAATTTGATTATTCGCTTATAAGTCTTATAGGTATATTTCTGGAAAAAAAAAATTTAAACTCTTTTTGGTTTTTTTTTTTTATTTAAATATCGTTCTTTTCTTTGGTGTTCTATCATATTCAACATTGTATTTTTTTGTGGTTTTTTTTTGTAAATTCTGAAAAGTAAATATAACCACAGTTGTTATTTATTTGTGCTTTTTATTAAATAATCATAAAAAGTTCGGTAGTTCGGCCAAATTCGGACAAAATTTGGCCGAACACCGAACTTGGCCGAACCTCGATGCCGAATACTCGGTCGGACACTACTGTTTAGATATGCCCCTAAACGAATGCACATTAGTATACCCTTATACTAACGCACGTCACTGTATGATATTGAGTATTCCTTCATTCTTAATCCCTTTGTTTACTAAAACTAACTTTAAAGTTTTGTTATTGTTTTAGCTAAGCAAAACCCTTTCCTTAGCTTAAACAAGACATTATTAAACAATCAAACTTTACTCTAGTTTCGATAGTCAATCATTTCACAAACAAAAAAGTGAACACACATCTGTGTACAGTGACGTGTAACAAATTAAACACTACAAATAAAATAAATTTTTAAATAAAACAACAGTAACAATTAACAAATTAACATTAAACAAAAATAGTAAGTTTTTATTAAGAATTTAAATTAAGAATAATATAAAAAGCGCTACAGAACCATTTGCGGTAAATTTGAACAAAAAATTGTGTGTGATCAGTTTACAAAGTGTCCCTAATTATAAGAAAAAATCAAACTTTTTAATGAAATTTTGTTTCGTTTTAAACTTGGGAATATTAACAGATGTTAATCATTTCAAATTTGAATTAATTAGTTCTTAAACAAGTTTTACTGTACTTTATTACATTAACACCTTCTGTTATTTTTAAATTGATCAGATATGGTGTATTTTGTAGCACATTTCTTATTGCATCAAATTGTATAAAATTTAATACTATAATTTTACATGACGAGATGAGGCCAAACCTCCGATCCATATATAACCATATGTATGCACAGCGCATAGTTTAGAGACATTTATTCGTTCCCCAGCATTGTTTAGAGACATTTGCTTACTTTGGGGACTGTCCCCAAAGTTTTCGCGCCTTTTTATACATCTAGCGTTTAAGATGAGGACAATTTTTTCGATACACCGCATATTTCGGGTACAATTTTGGCCATGTCCCTAAAGTATGCGCTACGCATACTTTAGGGCAAATGTCCCTAAACTATTCCCCCGCATAGTTTAGGGACATTTGCTTACTTTGGGGACTGTCCCCAAATTTTTCGCGCCTTTTCATACATCTAGCGTTTAAGATGAGGACAATTTTTTCGATACACCGCATATTTCGGGTACAATTTTGGCCATGTCCCTAAAATATGCGCTACGCATACATATATATATATATATATATACTAGCTGACCCGGCAGACGTTGTCCTGCCTAAAATTGTATTTAAGGCTAATGACTTTTCAACAAATAGCATATTATTATCAAAACAGCTCACACAAAGTTTGAAGACTCCCGCTGTAATAGTACTTCAGATATGCAATTATACATTTTTACTTCGTATGGGAGGTGCCACGCCCATTGCTTGGATCCCGCCCACTTTTTTGCAAAACTATGCATATTATTATCAAAACAGCTCACACAAAGTTTGAAGACTCCCGCTGTAATAGTACTTCAGATATGCAATTATAAATTTTTACTTCGTATGGGAGGTGCCACGCCCATTGCTTGGATCCCGCCCACTTTTTGCAAGATTATTTATATTCTTATTAAAGTAGCTCACACAAAGTTTGAAGACTCCCACTGTAATAGTACTCGAGATATACGATGATAAATTCTTACTTCGTATGGGAGGTGCCACGCCCATTGCTTGGATCCCGGCCACGTTTTGCAAGATTATGCACATTATTATCAAAGTAGCTCACACAAAGTTTGAAGACTCCCACTATAATAGTACTCCAGATATGCAATAATAAATTTTTACTTCGTATGGGAGGTGCCACGCCCATTGTACCTATATAGGTCAATTGTAAATCTAAACCATCCAGCGACCAACTCAAATACACACAAAAAATTTCATCGAAATCGGCTCAGCCGTTAAGGAGGAGTTCAGTTACTAACACACTATATAAAAGAAGATATGTATGTACACCGCATACTCTAGAGACATTTATTCATTCCCCCGCATAGTTTAGGGACATTTGCTTACTTTGGGGACTGTCCCCAAAATTTTCGCGCCTTTTCATACATCTAGCGTTTAAGATGAGGACAATTTTTTCTATACACCGCATATTCCGGCGACAATTTTGGGCGTGTCCCTAAACTATGCGCTGTGCATACATATATGTATGTACAGGGACACGCCCAAAATTGTCGCCGAAATATGCGACAAAGCTACGCTTTCCAAATATATACATATACATACAAATATAACTATATAAGAGTGGCGTGACTGAGTAATTCAACATCGCCCAGCCAAGACCTCTGGACCTAGGAACTTGAAATTTTGTACATACATATCGCACCTGTACCTCTAAAGGGGGTCAACTCAAAATTTACAAATTTTCAGTATAGGCAAAAAACTGTTTTTGTTTATTATTTACTAAAAAAAATAAAAACAATTATAGGAGTACAGAACGGTGGTTGTTTTTGCAATTTTTTCAGTGATTATCAAAAAATAACAAGTTTTTTGAGTTGTTCCTCTTTATCTGAAATTTTTAAATTTATTTAGTGTTTTCATTTTGAGTTGTGCCAGTTTAACCGAAATAAAACAGTACAATAAACTTACCCATAACAGCGAAAGAGGGACAAAACAAAATAGAACATCATTAAAATAATCCGTTATGACATAAACACAGGCAGAACTTAAAATATTTCTCTTTAGTTGAAAAAACACTGATATGAATTGGGTTTACATTTGGAGACAACTCAAAATATGTCTCTTTAGTTGATTTTAAAGAAGCTACTCTTATAACGCAAATAGGGATACAACTGAATTTTTTTTTGAGAAAGAGTAGAAAAAAAGGTGTAAGATTTTTACAGTAGGTAGATATGATCACTGTGCATCGTTTTCTTGCAAAAAGTGAAAATTTAAATATTTTGAGTTGACTCTGTTTAGAGGTACAGGTGCGATATGTTCCTCCTCCAACTTAGAACTCCACTAAGAAGCGATTTTTTTTGATATTCCAACGGACAAGGCCTAAAAGTTAAAAAATTCCTTCTTTTTCGGAAAATAATGTTCATTTTTCCAAAAAAAAGTACCGAAAACGAAGTACCAAAAAAGACCTTCTTCAAAAAATGTACCAAAAAGCGTTGAAAAAAAAGTACATTTTCCAAGAAAAAAGTACCGAAAAAGTTAATTTTCAAAAAAAGTACTAAAAACATTTTTTTAACTTTCTAAAAAAGTCTATTCTAAAAAAAGGGTCTATTCTAAAAAAAAGTACCAAAAATGTATCATTTTCAAAAAAAAGCACCAAAAAATATTGTTAAAAAGTACCAAAAAAATTTTATTTTTCTAAAAAAGTACCAATTTCGAAAAAGTACTATATTTTCCAAAAACGTACTTTTTCCAAAAAAAGAACAAAAGTACAAAAACAAATAATTTTTTCTAAAAAAAGTACCAATTTCAAATATGTATGTATGTACTCTTACCAAAAAAAAATACCTTTTGCAAAAAAAATTTCCATTTTTCCAAACAAAAAGTACCAAAAAAATTTAATTTTTCTGAAAATGTAGCAATTTTAAAAAGTACTTTCTGTATCTGCCAAAAAAAAAGTACTGAAAAAGTACCTTTTTAAAAAAATACCGAAAAAGTACTTTTCCAAAAAAAAAAACTACCAACAAAATGTAATTTTCAAAAAGTACCAATTTCAAAAAAGTACTTCTTCCCAAAAAAAACCCTTTTCCGAAAATTGGTGCCATTTCCAAACAAAAAAGAAAAGAAATAAATTTTTCCAAAAAAAATACCTATTTCAAAAAGTACTTTTTTCATAAAAAATACCTTTACCAAAAACAGTACTTTTTCCGAAAAAAAAATAATTTTTCTAAAAAATTTCCGCCTAAAGTATACAAACCAAAAAGTATCTTCAAAAAAAGTACCAAAAAATTAAATTTTTCTAAAAAAGTACCAGTATGAAAACAGTACTTTTTCCAAAAAAAGTAAATTTACAAAAAAACTGCCATTTTTTCAAAAAAAATGGCGAAATTTTTTTAGCTTTTCCAAAACAAAGTAACAAAAAAAAAATAACCTTTTCTAAAAAAGTACCAAATTCAAAAAATACCGAAAAAATACATTTTTTCAAAAATAAAATTACAGTTTGAAAAAATTAATTTTCCCAAAAAATTGTATAATTTTTGAAATAAGTCCTCTTTCCATTTTTTTTTGTATTTAAAATTTAAAAAATAAAAAAAATATTACTTGAGCCAGAGTAAAAACTAAATTTTTTTATATAAATAGACAATTTTTGGTCTTCAAAGTTTAGTAACGTCATTATGATTGTTAGGAAAAAATCCTAACCACGTGCTTGATTACTAACAAGACAAGAATGGAGCAAAATTAATGATTAATAGGTTTTTTTGTTAAAGTTCTGCCTATTATGGAGGCTCTAACTTTTCTAAAACTTCGGGTTCTGATGAGATCTTTAGTCGGATCGAAATACTAGTATCAACCTATCTAATATGTTTAATTTGCTTTATTTTTGTAAATATACGGAGGTTGGAAGCTAGTTATAAATTGAAAATAACATAAAAATAATCTCGATGTATATAAAAACAAAAAAACTAACAAAACTATAAAAAAAATAACACTCAATGAAAAAAATCCCAGTTCAACGAATGCCAAACTTTTCATACTGAAGTAACGCTTTAACGAACAAGCCGAACAAAAATAAAAAATATATAATTTTAAGACAAACAAAAAACTTAAATCTTTGTTTAACGAATATCTCGATTTAACGAACAACCTGAACGTCCTGTAACTCCAAAAAAATGGAAAGTCTTCCGTTTTTGCAAAAAAGTAACGGCAATTTTAAAAAAAGTAACCGTTACTTTTTTAACAAATAAAAGTAAGGGTTTTTTTAAAGAAACGGTTTGTTCAAAAAGTAACGGTTTTTATTTTGTAAGAATGATATTTTTCCATAAGAAACCGAGTTTTTCAAAATAATAGCGGTTTTTAAAAATATAATGCGTTTTTTTCAAAAAAAATAACGGGTTTTAAAAAAGTAAAACAAAAAGCAACGGTTTTTTTTCAAAAAAGTAACGGTTTTTTTAAAGTAGTTTTTTCCAAAAGTAACGGTGTATTAAGAAAAAATGTATCATATTCCAAATAAATTTCTTTTTCAAAAAAAGTACTTTTT
The DNA here is from genome assembly GCA_021234595.1 of Delia radicum. NCBI lineage: Eukaryota > Metazoa > Arthropoda > Insecta > Diptera > Anthomyiidae > Delia > Delia radicum. The sequence continues at coordinate 36,607,103 of CM037852.1, read as the reverse complement.
CCACAAAAAAATACTTTTTTAAAAACAAGTGCTTTTACCAAATAAGCACTTTTCCCGGTTAAAAGTGCTTTCACCAGAAAAAGACTTTTACAAAAAAAAAAAAAAATACTTTTACAAAAAAAAGTACTTTTGCAAAAATAATACTTTTTTAGAAAAAAGTCCTTTTTAAAAAGAAACTTTTTCCAAAAAGGAAGTTTTCCAAAGAAAAGCATATTTTTTCAACAAAAAAATAATGCTTTTTTCCAAAAAAAAAAATACTTACTAATCTAAAAAGTAATTTTTCAAAAAGTTCCAAATCAAAATACTTTTCCCAACGAATATTTTTTTTTTTTAAATACTTATTCCACAAAAAGTAATTATATTTAAAAAATCCAGCACTGGGCGCAAATGATAACAAATTTTCAAAAAATCTAAAAAACTGAAAGTTCGTAAAAATTTTAAGAATACATATAACAAGTTTCATGTTATATTAATTTTCGTGATCATGGCACGATGGGTTTTTTCCAAAAAGTTCTTCAAACAAAAAAGTACTTACTAATTAAACATCGCCTAAACGTAGACCTCCACTAAAACGGGATCTGTAATATATTTCTGGAAGACATATAATCGAGTAAAGAGTCACATTTTACTACCATTGGCTAAAATGTTGAAATATAGGTTTTCTACCATGTGGGCTAATATACTGAAAATGCATTTATTGAATTTTCCACTGAAAACGTGGTATTACCGGAAAATTTTTTAAGAAGAGCTCATCTTAATCAAAATGTTAAGCTAAATCTGAAAGTTAAAACTTAAGTTGTTTTCAAATGGGCAGATCAGCAAAAATTTGGTTCAGTTGTTTGTTGACATTCATAACAAACAGTCGTGCTTTTATCACGTGTTTATTTTCATTATAAATAAAAAAGTAATTTCTATTCAATTGTTGCTTGTACCTATTAATGGGTTCTAAGCTACGTAAAATCTGGGGTAACACCCCCAGGTTTAAAGAATATCGTCCTTCTGGTAAGGGCGAAAATAACAGATTTCAAGTGCTCTCCGATTTGGATGATGACGTTAGCGTGGAAGATGACGTGGCTACTGAAAGGAAAACCAAGGTTCCTCCAATAATTGTTGACAGCTGTCACATGTTTGCAGACATAATTGGGCTACTGGGACCTGATTCCAAGTATAAAAGGATGTCAATAGGAACAAAAGTAATGCCAAACACTTTGGATGAGTATGAGGAAGTTATTGGAAAACTTAAAACGAAAGACATAAAATTTTTTACGCATCCAATTAAGGATGGTAAAAAATTTAAACTTATGCTTTTTGGCCTTCCGCAAATCGATGTGAGGGTGATCTTAGACGAATTCAAAAATACGTACAACGTAGAACCCGAAAGCATAAAAGAGGTTAAGACTTCACGCTCGAGCCAAAACGATGCATTGTATATGATCGAATTTAGCAGAAATCAGATTTCTAAAAAAGAGGGTAACAATAATAAAATATTTCAGTGGTATAGTAGTACACTGGAAAAATCCTCGTCGCATTGCACAAGGCCCAACTCAGTGCTCAAAATGTGCCATGTATGGTCATGGAGCATCAAATTGTTTCAGAAAAATTACTTGTCTAGGGTGTGGAGGAGCACATGACTTTACATCTTGTCAGATGAACAAAACTTCATCTGAAGGCCCCGTTATATACAAATGCTTTAATTGCATTGAAAACAATTTTAAAAATGTAAATCATCGTGCGGATGATGCAAAATGCCCATCTCGCCACGAATATATGGAGATTCGTCAAAGAATAACATATAAACAAAGAGTTAACAGAAAACCTCAACGTGAGGAAACTGACTCTTATATTCGGGATGGAGATTTTCGTCCACATAGTCGTAATGATGACATGCCATTAACTAGTAGAGAACATAGATTTCCCCAAGTAAAACGCAAAAATGTAAGTAGTCGTAATGTTGAGTTGGCCTCGTTTAGTAAAGCGCCCAAACTAGTATTAAAGATCCATATGCAGCTACTGCCAGGATGGCTCAAAATAATGAAAATGAAGATGACGACTTATCTAATGAAAAACTATTAGAAATTTTCTTTAATGCAATAGATGCACTAGAAAAGTGCAAAACAAAATATGACAAAATGCGTTGTACTGGGAATGATGCTAAAACATGTCATATAAACAAATAACAATGAATAAGCTTAATGTTATGCACTGGAATGCACAAGGTACAGTAGTTTTGATTTAACTGCCTTTTACTTACGTGCACTTTTCACATAACTGCACAAAATTTTGGTTTCGTTGTTATTTTACAAAATTACGTATGCAATTGCCTTCATTAAGTGCACTGTGTATACCTGCGCATTTAAAATAAGTGCCTCATGTTTTTGGCAGTTGTACATTATTTTCATACAAAAGATCGCCGTTAGCTGCCTCTTATGTTTTGCTTACTTAGTTAGTTAGGTTAGTTAACGCTTGTACCTACATAAATTTATATGTAAAAACCTTATAAAATTTTTTATGAATGTTTTTTTTATTTTCGTTTTGTTGTTTTTTATATAAATTCTATTGTATGAAATAAACAATTAATAAAAATAAATTAAATCATATCTGGTCTTTGCAGTTTTCAACAATTTAGTTTATCTGCACTTTAAGGCAGGTAACCAATTTGAGTTAGCAGCGCTTTTGGCTTACCTGCACAAAAATTCGTGCAGAAGTTGGTTGTGCAGCTAAGTCAAAACTACTGTATAACAAACTCAACGCTCATCTATTAATTAGAACACCTGTTAAACCAAAAACATGTAGATATCATTTTTATTAATGAAACATTTTTAAAACAAAAACACAAATTTAAAATGTCAAATTACAAAATTTATAGACAAGATCGATTAACACATGGAGGGGGTGTGTTAATAGCAATCAAAGCTACTATACCACACCAGCTTATTCCAAATATTGCTACATCAAGTATTGAAAATGTTTCCATTATTATTCTTGTTAATAATCGCCCAATAAGATTTACGTCTGTTTACTGTCCACAATATGAAAAAACGTTTGTTGATGATATAAACAAAATCAAAAAAATCATCTGAATTTTTTGTTTTTGGCGATTTTAACGCACACCACACCAGTTAAATTCCAGTTATTACATCCATTCATCTAATAACTTCACATGGACAACGTTTAACTCACACTCAACCATCAGTAGTCGATCTCCTACTCACAAATTCTAGATTAAATTTTTCACATTTAGAAACACATCCTGGTTTACTGAGTTCCGATCACGTCCCAATAACATGCCAATTTATGGCTCATTTTTGGAAACAAAAACATTAGTCACGATGTATAACAAAGCAAATTGGAATGCAATAAGTAAATGGGTAGATGAAGAATTCCGAAAAAAACAATTTAACAGCTGCAATTATAACTGAATCAAACATTGAACAAATCGTAAGTAAAATTACTCACATAATTCAAGATGCTTCCAAAAAAATTCCAATTAAAGAAAACAAATTTGGCAGAAAAAACTCTCACAAATATCATTATATTTGATCGGACAACGAAATAGGTTTAGGCGTAAATTACAAAGATGTAATAACTCTTTGGAAAGACCGTTTTTATTATCTACTTTAAAACAGCTGAACATTTTGATAAGCACACATGTATCAAATGATAGAAATGATAACTGGAATAATTTCCTGGAAAGACTGCCAGCTGGAAACAAAAAATTTTGGATGTTAAATAGAGCAATGATAATAAACGGCGTGGAAGTAGTCAATAATGAAACTAAAGCTAATGCTATAGCAGATGTTTTCGAAAGTTCACATCAATTAACCCTAAACATACCGTCGTCTGCTGATCGAATGGTATTAAAACATATTAAGTCGTTAGATTCTCAACCAATTTCTAATATCTTGACACATGAACTGACTACAGTAGATGAAGTCAAATATTACGTTAATAGTCAAAAAAACTCTAAAGCGCCCGGAATAGATGGGATAAAACCGATAATCTTAAAAAAATGTCGAATACATTTTTCGGTACTCTTACTAATATCTTCAATTGGTGTTTGCGGAATGGATATTTTCCGAAACAATTTAAAAAGGCCAAGGTACTACCAATACTAAAACCTGGTAAAGAAAGAAAATCACCTACAAGCTACCGGCCCATTAGTATGCTAAATGGTTTGGACAAAATTTTCGAAAAAATAATTTTAAGAAGGATAAATGAACATACAGAAGAAAACAATATCTTGAGTAGAGAACAGTTTGGCTTTAGGAAAGAACATTCGACAATTCATCAAGTGAAAAGAATTGTAAATATGACAACAAGAAAAATCAACGCAAAAGTACTGGAGTTGTTTTTCTTGATATAGAGAAAGCTTTTGACTCTATATGGCACAACAGTGTTATTTTTAAACTAAACAAATTTCGATACCCAATTTACTTACAAAAAATAGTAAAAAGCTTTTTAACGGAAAGATACTTTGAGGTCAATATAGACAATGCAATTTCGTCTCAAAGGAAAATCCCTGCGGGCGTCCCTCAAGGATGAATTTTGTCTCCGACTCTATATGCCATATATACATCGGACTTCAAAACTCAAAGAAATCAATCTGCAGCATTTTACGCCGATGACACCGCTATAATAACGAGTGGCAAAGTTTCAAATGCAATCGTTAAAAATATGAAAAAAGCGCTAATACACACTGAAAAATATTTCAATAAATGGAAAATAAAAATCAATCAAGACAAAACTCAGGCTACTATTTTCCCTTTCAGTAAGTCACCAAAGAGAATTCCGCGAACAACTCTTAATATTCAAGGGTCTGAAATTTCATTACTCGACTCAGTCAAATATTTGGGAGTAATTTTTGATAAGAAATTGACTTTTAAACAACATGTCCTGCAATCGTGTGATAAAGCCTTAAAATGCGGGAGAGCTCTTTATCCCCTGCTTAACTGGAAGTCTAAGCTTAATCAAAAAAACAAACTGCTGCTGTATAAAATGTGTATAAGACCGATTATGACATATGGCTGTCAAGTCTGGTCAACGAGATGTGCCAAAACTTATCTCAAAAAGCCACAGATTATTCAGAATAAAACTTAAAAAAAATTTTTAATCTTCCAAGGTGATATTCAACTTATCGTTTACATAATAATTTTAAACAAGAAATGTTTAAATCTGTCATAGAAAAACTTACAACAAGATTCGAAGCCAGGAACAGGTCTTCAAATTTTGATCTCATAAGAAATTTGTAAATTTAATTAATTTTCTTTTACAACTTCTGAAAGGAAGATGATACAAGAAAATTAGTAACAGAATTTCTAAGACTATTATAAGGTTTTTTCCCTATCTTTTTTTCCTTAAAATGTTAAATAATCATATTTACGTGTTAATTTTAGAAAAAAAAGCTACTTACTTGTTGCAATACTTTTAGTAAAATCTCAAATCTTGTAAATATTTAATATATATGTATATATTTTTATTGTAAAGATGATAGTAAATAAATAAATAAAAAAAAAAAAAATTTGGTTTTTGAAAAATTGTATAAAAACGGGGAAACAAATGGGTGTAAAATGTATCCTTCAATCTACTCTATTGCTTGATCGTCGAAACATTAAATTTTATATGTACTTATAGAAACATGCACACTGAGAAGGGCTAATTAGGAATTCGGAAATGTAGAGGATAGACTGTTAAAAACAACCCCTTAAACAATTAAATGTTTGACTTCGAAAAAGTTTTTGCATAAATTGATAGGATTTTTCACAAAAATATTATATTTAAATTTCAATATTCCAAGTAGTTTCAAAATAATAGTCGTTTTAACTCCAAAACTTCATTCACATTGTATGTATTTTTTAATTTTCATTATAATTTTTCTCAAACCTTATTTTTCGTAAAGCAATTTTAATCCAAATTGAAAAAAAAAATACAAAAATTATACTTTTCGAAAAACAGGTTCGTAAAATTTTATTTAAATTTAAAACCACATAAAACTTCACTGAAGTTTTTGAGTTCAAACGGGTTAAAAAAAAGTAACGGGTTTTTAAACAAAAAGCAACGGGGTTTTCAAGAAAAGTAAAAACTTTTTTTTTTTTTTTTTAAGTAACGGTTTTTGTTATAAGTAACGGTACTTTTCAAAAAATAACGGTTTTTATATATATAAAAGAGTAGTATGTGATACTGACTGACTCAACATCGCCCAGCCTGGTCCTATAAACTTGAAATTCGGCACATAGGTTCCTCCGTGAGATTTTTTAAGACGGGATTTTTTTATATTCCATCGGAGATGGCCAACATGTGGGAAAAGTCCTCCTTTTTTCCTGACTGGATCAACATTGTCCAGCCTTGAAAACTCTTGCAAATAACCGAAAATTTGGTATACAGTTTCCTCTTGGAAAGGAGAATTCAAATAAGACGGAATTTTTTTGATATTCCAACGGAGATGGCCAAAAAGTATTCCGCAAAAAAGTATCTTGTTCCAAAAATATCTTTTTCCAAAAAAAAAGTACTTTTTAAAATTGCTTTCTACTCTATGCAGAAAAAGTCGTTTAAGATGAACTCCGAGAAAATTTTGTTCGTTATAAGCGATATTTTTATTAACATTTTTAAAAATATAAACAAATTATAGCTTGCTAATTGCTTAAGGAGATTGCGTATACTATTATTTTCTGTTTATCCTATATCATTTTACACAAACTATTTTATTTATATTATATTATTTTTTAGGATGTAGATTAGATATCTTTATTAGTTAAGCTTTAGTTAAACCTAGATTGTATACCCTGTTTTTAGATGACTTTTTTTTTCACACGAACGAAAAAACCATATCAAAATACATGCAATACAAAAACAAAATACATGTAAGTCACTCATTCGTGTAGCTGCGAACGTCTTGTGAAAACCAGTGCTTAGTTTTTCCGATGCAGTTTACATTATTTTTCATTTAGGTTTAACCCATCATGGTTGGCCAAAAATAGATTTAGATAATAATTTGTTTAGATGATGCCACATTGAAACGTATGTATTTACAAAGAAAATATAAAACGCTACCACCTATTTTGGGCAAATCCAACCGGAAATTAAACATTTTGTCAAAATTAATGTGACATCATCGTGCAATTAAACATTTCTTAAACTAGAACTGAAAAATAGTAGGCCCAGTTTAATTTTGATTTAAGTTTAAATTAACAGGCCAATAAACTAAGTTTAATTAACATCCCAAAATCTAGGCCTTAGTAGCTTCTTTTAGCCATATATATACATATGGAATAAATAAATTTGAAGAAATAAAAAAAAATTACATATTTCAAAAACAATTTCAGAAGTTATCGAATATTTTCATTGGATTTTTTAAATGAACCTGTTTAGAGATGCCCCTAAACGAATGCACATTAGAATGCCCTTATACTAACGCACGTCACTGTATGATATTTAGTATTCCTTTATTCTTAATCCATTTGTTTACTAAAACTAACTAAAGTTTTGTTATTGTTTTAGCTAAGCAAAACCCTTTCCTTAGCTTAAACAAGACATTATTAAACAATCAAACTTTACTCTAGTTTCGATAGTCAATCATTTCACAAACAAAAAAGTGAACAAACATCTGTGTACAGTGACGTAACAAATTAAACACTACAAATAAAATAAAATTTTAAATGAAACAACAGTAACAATTAACAAATTATTATTACACAAAAATAGTAAGTTTATACAATTATATTAAGAATTTTCCTTTTTACCACAAAAAAGTACCAAACCTATTGGCAAAAAAGTACCAAAAAAATTTAATTTTCTAACAATGGACCAATTTTAAAAATGTCCCTTTCCAAAAAAAAGTACCAAAGTTTTCAAAAAAAATAATTACCGAAAAAAGTCCCTTTCCAAAAAAGTACCAACAAATGTACCCTTTTCAAAAAAAGTACATTTTCCAAGAGAAAAAGTACCGAAAAAGTTCATTTTCAAAAAAAAGTACCAAAGTTTTCAAAAAAAATAATTACCGAAAAAAGTCCCTTTCCAAAAAAAGTACCAACAAATGTACCCTTTTCAAAAAAAGTACATTTTCCAAGAGAAAAAGTACCGAAAAAGTTCATTTCCTTTTTACCAAAAAAAAAAATACCAATACTATTGGCAAAAAAGTACCAAAAAAATTTAATTTTCTAAAAAAGTACAAATTTTAAAAATGCCGCTTTCCAAAAAAAAACTACCGAAATTTTCAAAAAAAAAATAATTACCGAAAAAAGTCCCTTTTCCAAAAAAAATTGTACCCTTTTCCGAAAAAAGTACCAAAAACAAGAACATTTTCCAAGAGAAAAAGTACCGGAAAAGTTAATTTTCAAAAAAAGTACCAAAAGCTTTTCCTTTTTACCGAAAAAAAAAAATACCAAAACTATTGGCAAAAAAGTACCAAAAAAAATAAATTTTCTAAGCATTTCTAAAAATGTCCTTGTAATAAAAAGAGTACCGAAATTAAAAAAAAAAAAATTTACCCTTTTCAGAAAAAATCACCCAAAATATTGTTAAAAAGCACCAAACAAATTTTATTTTTCTACAAAAGTACCGATTTCAAAACAGTTGCTTTTTCAAAAAAAAGTACCGAAAAAGTTTCTTTTTCCAAAAAAAGAGGTACCAAAAGATGTACCTTTTTCAAAGAAATTGAATTTTTCTAAAAAAAAGTACCAATTTCAAAAGAGTACCAAAAAGTATTGGAATAAAGTACAAAAAAATTATTTTTTTCTAAAACAGTACTAATGTCAAAAAAGTACTTTTTCCAAAAAATGTCATTTCCAAAAAAAGTATTTTTTCCAACAAAGAACCTTTTCCAAAAAAGTACTTTTTCCAAAAAAGAAAAACAGTACAAAAACAAATAAATTTTTCTAAAAAAGTACCAATTTCAATTATGTACTCTTGCCAAAAAAAGTACCAGAAAAGTACATTTTCAAAAAAAAAAAAAAATACCGAAAAAGTACCTTTTTCAAAAAAAACTACCAACAAAATGTAATTTTCAAAAAAGTACCAATTTCAAAAAAGTACTTTTTCCCAAAAAACCCCTTTTCAAAAATTGGTACCATTTCCAAACAAAAAAAAAATAAATTTTTCTAAAAAAATACCAATTTCAAAAAGTACTTTTTCCAAAAATAATTTCCATATTTCCAAACGAAAAGTACAAAAAAATATTAAATTTTTCTAAAAATGTAGCAATTTTAACAAGTACTTTCTATATTTTCCTAAAAAAGTACCGAAAAAGTACATTTTCAAAAAAAAAAATACCGAAAAAGTACCTTCTTCAAAAAAACTACCAAGAAAATGTAATTTTCAAAAGAAGTACCAATTTCAAAATAGTACTTATTCCCAAAAAAAACCCCCTTTTACCATTTCCAAACCAAAAAGAAAAAATAAATTTTTCTAAAAAAATATCAATTTCAAAAGTGCTTTTTCCATAAAAAATACCTTTACCAAAAACAGTATTTTTACCGAAAAAAAAAATACTTTTTCCTAAAAAAATTTCCACCTAATGTATCCAAACCAAAAAGTATCTTAAAAATGTAACAAAAAAATTTAATTTTTCAAAAAAAAAAAAAAATTTGAAAAAATGAATTTTCCCAAAAAAATGTATATATTGAAAAAATTCCTTTTTTCCAATTCTTTGTTGTATTTAAAAAATGAAAAAACCAACACAATTAAAAAAATCCCAGTTCAACGAATGTCAAACTTTTCATACTGAAGTAATGCTTTAACGAACAAGTCGAACAAAAATAAAAAATATATAAATTTAAAAAATATAAATAATAATTGCATAGTTTTGTTTTTATTAACAAACAAAAAACTTAAATCTTTGTTTAACGAATATCTCGATTTAACGAACAACCTGAACGTCCTGTAATTCGTTTTAAACAGAATTCTACTAAATATAATTTTGTTATAATTACACTTTTTCGCGTTAAAACTTTATTTTAGTGGTTTTTAACACTTATCATGTTAAAATCATAGTCTACAAATAGATGTTAAAATATTTTGTGTATCTTTTTTTCATATTAATGTATAAGGTGGCGCAAAAATAACCTTCCGATGTTTTTTTTTATTTATATATATTTATAATGTATAGCATTTTCTGATAGGAGGATTACTTTTGCGCCACCTTATATATAAATAATAATATGTATATGAGTGGTGTGAGTGACTGACTCAACATCGCCCAGCCTAGACCCCTGGACCTGGGAACTTGAAATTTCCAAAGAATTTTCCAATATTCCAACGGAGAGGGCCAAAAAATGAAAAAAAGTCTTCCGTTTTTGCAAAAAAGTAACGGCAATTTTAAAAAAAGTTACCGTTACTTTTTTAACAAATAAAAGTAAGGGTTTTTTTTAAAGAAAGAAGTAGCGGTTTTTATTTTGTAAGAACGATATTTTTCAAAAAAATAACGGGTTTAAAAAAGTAAATAGTGGTTTTTAAAAAATATAATGCATTTTTTAAAAGTAACTGTACTTTTCAAAAAAATAACTGGTTTAACAAAAAAAAAAGTAACGTTTTTTTTAAAGTAGTTTTTTTTCCCAAAAGTAACGGTTTTTTTTTTTATCAGCAACGGTACTTTTCCAAAAAATAACGGCTTTAAAATTTTTTTTTTCCAATATTTTTTTTAAAAAAAAAAAGTAACGGTACTTATATGCCAAATTTAAAGTTCTGGAAAGGTGACGGGATTTTTTGATATTCCATAGGAGATGGCCAAAAAGTGAGAAAAGTCCTCCTTTTTTGCTGACTGTATCAAAATTGCCCAGCCTTGACCACTGGGCCAAATAACCGAAAATTTGGTATACAGTTTCCTCCTGGAAAGGAGAATTTGAATAAGACAGAATTTTTTGATATTCCAACGGAGATGGCCAAAAAGTATTCCGAAAGTATCTTATTCCAAAAAATATATTTTTCCAAAAAAGTACTTTTAAAAAAAAAATTACTTTTTCCGCAAAAAAATACTTTTTAAAAACAAGTGCTTTTACCAAAAAAAGCACTTTTTCCGGAAGAAAGTGCTTTCACCAGAAAAAAAGACTTTTTGAAAAAAAAGTACTTTTACCAAAAAAAGTACTTTTGTCAAAAAAAAAGTATTATATAAAAATAAGTAACTTTTTCAAAAAAATGTATTTTTTAAAAAAAGGACTTTTCCAAAAAGCTAATTTTCCATAAAAAACACATTTTCCAACAAAAAAAATAATGCTTTTTCCAAAAAAAATACATACTATTCTAAAAAATTATTTTTCGAAAAGTTCCAAATCAAAGTACTTTTTTCTAACGAATATATCTTTTTTAAAAAAGTACGTATTCCACAAAAAGTAATTTTATTTAAAAAAATCAACACTGGGCGCAAATGATAACAAATTTTCATAAAATCTATAAAACTAAAAGTTTGTAATTTGAAGAAAACATATAACAAGTTTCATGTTATATTAATTTTCATGATCATGGCTGGATGGGTTATTTCCAAAAAGTCTTTCAAACAAAAAAGTACTTACTAATTAAACATCGCCCAAATGTAGACCTCCACTAAAAGGGGATCTTTAATATATTACTGGAAGACGTAAAAACGAGTAAAGAGTCCCATTTTACGACCATTGGCTAAAAAGTTGAAATACAGGTTTTCTGCGATGTGGGCTAATACACTGAAAATGCACTTTTTGAATTTTCCACTAGAAACGTAGTATTACCGGGATTTAAAATGTTTAAGAAGAGCTCATCTGAATCAAAATGTTAAGCTAAATCTGAAACTTAAAACGGAAGTTGTTTCCAAAATGAGCAGATCAGTAAAAATTTCGTTTTTGAAAATTTTTATTAGATGCATCCTACAGTCTGATCTATTACTTGATCGTCGTAACATTAAATTTTATATGCAGTCTTGAGACCCACTCTCGACATATGACACTAAACACCCTAGTGACAGAGCATGTGGTGGTACTGCTATTATAATTAGTAATAGAGTAAGACACTTCCCATTGCAAGAGTACACAACTGAATACATACAAGCTACATACCTAACTCTGACAGATGTCAACATAACAATTTCGTCGATTTACAGTCCTCCTAGACACAAAATAACTCAACAACAATACACAAGTTTTTTTCTCTACACTTGGTCATAAATTCATTGCAGCCGGGGATTTCAATGCAAAACACACGTATTAGGTTTCCCGACTCATTACTCCAAAAGGACGACAACTACTAAATGCAATACATTCATCGAAGCTTGATGTGGTCTCTGGCGGTCAGCCTACTTATTGGCCTTCAGACTTAAATTAAATTCCGGACCTAATTGATTTCGCAGTTATAAAAAACATAAAACGAGAGCACATATCGATAGTATCTTATCTGGACCTGTCAACTGTTATTAGTTTGGTCACATCCAATCCTAGCTTAGTGATGGAAACAAAACACTTTCCCAATTGAAGAACGAACTGGCTCAAATACAAAATGTATATCAGCTCTCATTTACCCGAAAACATCTCATATAAAACCGGTGAAGAAATCCAAGAACCCATTGATCAGTTTTCTAATACACTCTCCTCAGCAGTAATAGTGGCTACTCCAAAATCCCAAAACAGAAAGAGATGCGATTTCAGCAGCTCAAAAGGAGTTGAAGATCTCGTAATAAAAAAAAATAAATATTCGTAGACAGTGGCAACAAACAAGATCCCCTGCTCTTAAAAGTAAACTCAAACAATGTCAAAGAAATTTAAATCGTGTTCTAAAGGACAATAAAGAGTCCTCCCTTAAATTTTACCTACAAAATTTAGAACCAACACAAAATGCATACTATAATTTGTGGAAGGCTTCAAAAAAGCTAAAACATCCCACAAATTATGAAGCACCCATACGCAACGGAAAAGGAGCGTGGGCTAAAAGCAGCATTGAGAAGGTTGAAACTTTTGCTGATCATTTAGAAAAAGTGTTTACTCCCAATGATACAACCTCATCAATAAATCTCCCACATATAAACGACATAATTTCCTCTCCTATAAAAATCCGATTCTCTACCTCGATGTGAAAAAGTCTCCAGGCCTACACAGGATAACTCCAAAAATGGTTTGTGAGTTACCAGATGGTGCGCTTAAAATTGTTTTGTTTATCTTCAACTCTATATTACGTACTGGTGTATACCCTGCTTCTTGGAAAATTTCGGAAATAATAATGGTTCCCAAGCCTGGAAAAAATGCAAGTCTTGCAACATCTTATAGGCCAATTAGTTTATCTTCGGTGCTATCAAAACTCTTTGAAAAAATCCTTTACAGCGCGTTATCATCCCACATGGAGGTAGATGAATTAATTCCCATGCATCAATTTGGTTTTAGAAAAAAACATAGCACGATAGAACAAGTCCACCGCATTGTTACTCTCATTAGGATGACATTTGAAGCCAAACAATACTGCTCCGCTCTATTTATAGACATTTCTCAAGCATTCGACAGAGTATGGCATAACGGTCTTATATATATTGAAAATAATAGCTCTGTTGCCATCCAATACCCACAAACTACTAAAAAGTTACCTTTCACAAAGATCGTTCATAGTAAAATCTGAAAGTTGTCAATCATCAAGTAGGACAATTTGTGTGTAGAGAATATAAAGCAATTGGGCCCATTGCTTTATATTCTCTACACCGCAGATATGCCAACTCATCCACTTATTCACATTTTTACATTGCTGATGACACAGCGTTTATGAGCGTCCATCAAAATCCCAAAATCGAAAATTTCCAATTTTTTTTTTTTTTTTTATAATTTAACCAATACTCAGGGGATGCCCAATACTCATGCAGTGCATTGTATTGATCAGGAAAATAAGGTATGGGAAGGAGGAAAGAGGGAGTAGTGTTTGTGGATATTTGATTTAAATTTTTCTAAATTGTAAGTAACAGGGAAGACTTCTGCGGGAAGTTTGTTCCACATACGAATCGTTCGACTAAAAAACGAATTTTCTCTGTAATGCGTTGTGCGAAACACAGGACAATCAACTACAAACGGATGTGCTCTACTAGATAAGCGAGTATTACGAATAAAAACTCGGGCTCGTGGAATAAGTTCACTTATCTCAGATGAGCATCTCCCATGGTAATATCGATAGAAAAGTGTCACACAACCCACATTCCGACGATGCTCCAATGAATCAATAGAGTTGGATACACTACTGTCATTGATAAGCTTCACCGCCCTCCCCTGAACACGGTCCAGAAGCTTCAGAATAGACAGTGGAGCCCCTGCCCATATATGAGAGTTGTATTCCATTTTTGGCCGGATATAGCTGGTATAAATAGTAAGGAGATCGGATGGAGTGAAGTAAGTCTTGCACCGTTTTAGAAAACCGAGACACTTGAATGCCTCTTTCGACACTTGAAATACGTGCTTATTCCAACGGACATCACATTGTATTCTCATGCCCAGAACATCAAGAGTATCCGATTCCTCAATACCTATACCATCCATAGTTACAGATGACAATGTCAATTCCACAGCCCGTCTGTGGGTTAACATACAACATTGGGTCTTGCGTGCATTAAAATCGACCTTATTCGCGCGACCCCACTCGGAGATTGTAGAAAGGTCTTGATTGAGTGTGTCATTCATGTTCTGCCGCATGCCCTCTATCTCCAAAGAGCTTGGCCTGTGATCGAATGAAAATGAATGACAAATGTTGCTGTCATCTGCAAAAGAGTAGATAGGGTTGATGGTCTGACCAAGAAGGTCATTAATAAAAATAAGAAAAAGGGTAGGAGAAAGAACAGAACCTTGCGGTACCCCTGAATTTAGCTGAAACTCGTTTGATGAGACCCCATCTAAAACAACACGTATAGTGCGGTCTCTGAGAAAACTCGTTATAAATCGAGAAACGACATTACCGACACCAAAAGCAACTAGCTTAGTCACGAGTGCCCCGTGCCACACACGATCGAACGCCTTAGAAATATCTAGAGCAACCACTTTACTCTCACCAAAGCGGTGGATTGACCGGCTCCAACGTTCCGATAGAAACGCCAACAGGTCTCCCGTAGATCGACCACTACGGAAGCCATACTGTCGATCATTTAAAAGTGAATTGGTCTCTAAATATTTCACAAGATGGTGGTTAACCATGGTCTCCATCACTTTGGAGAGCGCAGAGCAAATTGCGATTGGGCGGTAATTTTCAGGGTTGTTAGCCGCACCCTTTTTAGGGATAGGCTGGACATTGGCCACCTTCCAGCAAGAGGGGAAAATTCCCGCACGGTACGAAGAGCTGAAAAGTTTTGCCAATGGACGTGCCAACGTTAAAGAGCACTGTTTCAGCACCAGTGCTGATATGCCATCCGGCCCCGGTGACTTATTTACGTTGAGATCCGCAAGAACCCTTTTGACTGCCCGGGCCCGAAAGAAAATCAAAGGCATAGTATAGGATACCCTTTCGAGAACGGGCAGTGGTTGATCGCTTTCCGGCAAGAAAGAATTTCTTGCAAAGAGTTCAGCGAAAAGGTTGGCCTTATCAACCGGGTCAGTGAATGATTGATCGTCCTTTAAAAGAGTTGGAATAGAAGAACTAGCATTATCCCTTACTCTTTTAACAAACGACCAAAAGGTCTTACTGCCCCGAGGAGCAGAAAGAACTTTGGCACGTAGACGCTGTTCGTATAAAACCTTTTCGCGTCTAAGTACCTTGGCACACTCGGTTCTCGCCTTTTTGCGGTGCAGATCAGTAACGGCGTTCTTATTCGAACGCCAATTACTGAACACTGCCTCTCTGGATCTGACTGCATTTTTGCACGTCTGGTTAAACCAACACTTGTGTTTTGATTTAGCCGAAATATGCTTCGTTGGAATAAAAAGTTTCATTCCTAGCATAATAATATTGACTACCATTTCTGCAGCGGCATCGACGTTGTCGTCGAGAAAACAGATTTTCCAGTTAAAATGCCGAAAGAAATCGTTGAGCTCGGCCCAACGAGCTTTTTTCATATAGGAAAATAGAGCGTTTTGGCGCTAAGTTGGAAACGCTACGAAGAGTAGAATATGAAAAAGATGCAGAAATAGTACTGTGATCCGAATTGCCGAGAGGTGCAAGTATTTTCACTTCATACTTTTCAGGGTGAGAAGTGAGGAAGAGGTCGAGAGTGTTCCGCGATTGCCCTTCAACACATACATTGTGTGTTGGCTCATTCACAAGTTGCGCAAGATCATTATGCGCGGCGAAAAGCTCAACGTATTGGCCCTCGGGAGTTGTATGGCTCGAATGGCGAATCCAGGATGAGTTGTGGATATTAAAATCACCAGCAACAACGATTTCACTATTCGGACAACCCTCCAAGATTTTCGAAATTGAATCGGAAAGGGCATCGAAGCCATCAAGGGATTTAGCCAATTCCGTGTTTGGACTTCTATATAGAAACCCGAAGTGCAATATGTGTGACCTGATCTGGAATTTAACCCAAAGAGAGCTAAATTCCTTATCATTACAGTACAACTGTTGCTGATACTGGTACACAACATCATAGCGAATGTACATTGCAAGGCCCCTATGTAAAGAAAAAAGGGATAGAAGGTGATACCCAGGTATGTGAAAATCCTGTGGATCAGCATCTTCACAAACCTGAGTTTCACATAAGGCGAAAACATCCGGCCTATGGAAACGAATGTGAGCATATACAGAAAAATAATTCGCTCTCAGTCCGCGTATGTTGCAGAAGTCTATACGAAATCTGCCTGTCATAACAAAATAAGAAAAAAATAAAATCAATGTTCCTTACGAGTGTATATGGGGCACAGTAGTCGAAATTGTTGCTGTAATTGGTTATTTAATGTCCAGTGTTATACCTTTGACAGTAAACAACCAGGCAACAATTTGACTCCCCGCCCCCTATACACCGTAGACAATGGTGCAGTCTCACACTCATAATGTAGAAAAATGGCTCGATGAATAGAAAATAAAAGTGAATGCTTCAAAATGTGTTCACGTAACCTTTACTCTTAAAAGGGAAAATTGCCCAAATGTAACGATTTTAAAACACTGTAGTACCACATCAAAATCATGTTAAGTATCTCAGATTACACCTAGATAGACGTCTTACTTGGGCACTTCACATAGATTTTAAATTAACTCAAATTAATCTAAAAACTGCTCAGTTAAACTGGCTTCTCAATAAGTATTTGACTCTTCGTTTGTACTATAAAGTGCTTATATACAAAGTCATAATAAAACCCATTTGGACATACGGTATTCAACTCTGGGGAACAGCCTCAGCCTCGAACATAGACAAACTACAAAGAAGACAATCTAAATTTTTAAGATTTATCACTGGTGCTCCATGGTTCATTCGTAATTCCAATATCCACAAAGATCTCAACATCCCTGTAGTCCGTGACAAAATTAAAAAGCAGAGTATCAAATACGTGTCTAAACTAACCGCTCATCTTAACCGCTTAGCTCAAAATTTACTTACATATCCAGG
Organism: Delia radicum; assembly: GCA_021234595.1. NCBI lineage: Eukaryota > Metazoa > Arthropoda > Insecta > Diptera > Anthomyiidae > Delia > Delia radicum. The sequence goes on along the minus strand of CM037852.1, from coordinate 36,589,651 downwards.
GCATCACCGTCTAAGGAGATTAGACACCCTGGACATTGCTCGAAGCTAAATATAATCATACACTCCTGCTCACAAACATTGGCTTGACTGCTCTGGCAGTTAACCATTAAGAAAATAGATTTAAGATCTGTTCACTTATTGTAAATTCCTTAAGGGAGAGATTCAAAAAAACAGAAAATTTGCAACAAAAAAAAAATATATGTAGTTATAGAACTGAGAAGGTCCTATTAGGAATTCGGAGATGAAGAGGATAGAAAGTTTTCAGAAATGTCTTAAACCCTGTTCCTGTTCCTTCGAACTTGAATTTAATTTATTTCTTGCAATGAGTAGATCAAATGTAAAAAATTCGCAGAAGGGGTGTTAAGTCCACCTACGTTAAAACAACCCCTTAAAATAATTAAATGGTTGCCGTTAAGACATCGAAAATGTTTTTGCGTAAATTGATAGCATTTTTTCACAAAAATATTATATTTAAATTTCAATATTCCAAGTAGTTCCAAAATAATAGTCTTTTGGACTCAAAAACTTCATTCACATTGTATGTATTTTTTAATTTTCAGTAGATTTTTTCTCAAACCTTATAAAAAATAAGCAATTGTAATCCAAATTGAAAAAAAAAATGAAAAATTATACTTTTCGAAAAACATGTTAAGGAAAATTTTATTAAACTTTAAAACCACATACAACTTCACTGAAGTTTTTGAGTTAAAAAACCTACACTCAAAATAATAAAATATCTGTTCGCTCAACAGAATAATTTATTACATTTAACGAAATGTATTCCTGTTTTTTTTTTTTTTTTGCTCAGAACCAGTATTTTTGTTAATTTTTACAATTCTTAATTAATGTACAAAATACGAGGGCGGATCAATAAGTCTGGGACTTTTTGAATGAAAATCAGTTTTTTTTTTTGCAAAAAAATAATTAATTTTTCAACATAATCTCCTTTTAGCTCAATACACTTAGTTCAACGTTTCTCCAATTTTTGTATCCCTTCCATAAAATAGGATTTTTCGAGGTCCATAAAATAGGCATTTGTTTGATTATTGATCATCGTTGGAGCTAAATCTCTTTCCACCGAGCCATTTCTTTAGGTTTGGAAATAGGAAATAGTCACTGGGTGATAAATCCGGAGAATATGGCGGATGAGATACTAATTCGTAGCCCAATTCAAGGAATTTTGCCATTGAGACTACACACGTGTGCACCCGTGCATTATTTTGATGAAAAAGAACTTTTTTATTGGCCATACGGGGTCGTTTTTTTTTTTAAATCCTCGTTAAGTCGGTCCAATAAGTTGGCATAATATTCGCAGTATATTGTTTTTTCCCTTTTGAAGGTAATCGATGTGGATTATCTCGCGTGCATCCAAAAAAACTGTTGCCATCACCTTATTGACAGACAAACATACCTTGGCCTTCTTTGGAGCCGGTTCACCCGGAGAAACCCAATTGCGGTTAAACAACTCTAAATAATCCTTTGAAGTTGTCACACGATTACGTTTATGTTAAATTGAGAGCAAACGCTGCACCCATCTTGCAGACAGCTTTCTTAAACCCAACTGATTATTTAAAATCAAAACCACACTGCCATATGAAATGCCTATGGCATCAACAATCTTACGCACTTTTACTCTAAGATCGGCCAACACCATATCGTTGATTTTTTCGATATTTTCGGGTGTATTGACCTCAATTGGCCGTCCAGAACTTTCAGCGTCATTTGTACTTGTGCGACCACAACGAAAGCCAGTAAACCACTTTTTTACCCTTGAAATCGATGGTACAGAGTGCCCATACTATTTGTCAAGCTTTTTCTTGGTTTGATTGACGTTTAATGTTGTTAATGTTTAATGAGCACTCGAAATTAATTTTTTTCCATTTTTAAAACAATCCACGAGATTGTATGTTTTGAACAGCTGTTAAACGCAAAGTAAATGACGGAACTTGCTCAAAATTTGACAGTAGTCTATTAACAGGTGGTACTTGATGGAAGCAGTGTTGCATTTCATATAACTACGAGGGAAGTTCGAAAAGTCACGGACTTATTGATCCGCCCTCGTAGCTACATCTACTGGTTTAGACGCATATTTACACACAATTTTTATTCAAGCCAAAAAGAATGCTACATTGATGGGAAATATAATAATAAAATTTGGTCTTTCATTTGCGTCATTACATTTTAATTTTGGGCTCTTTGTTCAAAAGGGTCGCGCAAGCTTTCCCAGAACTGGTTCATATATATTAAGAACATTTGTGGATAGTACGAAGAAGCGAAAATTTTGTCCGTTATATAAAATAGAATATTTTTCGAAAAAATTCCGAGGCTCCTGGTCCTACCCAAGGTCCAATTTTGGATAGGATGTCATTATCACAGGCGTATGGTGAAGCTTTTAGTAATACAAATTTTCATCGACTTTCCTTTAACTTTATCAGTTTTCAAGCTATGGGCCATATTCTAAAATCAGATAAGGAGAAAAAGCGCCGTCTTGAAAACTTCGGATAAGCTGATGGCGCAATTTACTAAGTAATATCATATTTTAACAATAAATTTTAAAAATTTAACAAATAAGTTCTAAAAAAATAATTTTGAAAAATAACACTCAAAAATGTTTAAACCACTTGGAGTTTTTACTATTTTGTTAAATAAAGGTAACTTAAATCTCTGCTTAAGTCAGTTTTTAAATAAAAAATTGAATCAAAAATAGTCAACTCGATTTAAAACACATTTAATAGATTTTTTATGTTTATAATTTTGGTAATACATGGAATTTCGTTCTGAAATTTTAGTATATCAGTTTTTGCGGAAAAGTTTCTACTATCGATTCACGCAAAAAAATCTCGTGATTTTGAAGGCTTATAATAAGAATGTCCTCTTTAAATTGAAAACTAAAAAATTTTAAAAATAAATTTAGGATCGGGAGATAAAAATCGTCTAGGAACAAATTTTGTTTACATGTACCAAATTTCGTGCTTTTGTGTTCATTGGTTGTCTAGGACCAAATATTTTTTTACAGATTCACAATTTCATGCTTTTGTGTTCATTTGTTTAAAAGAGTAAATAATTTTGCCGCAGTTGAAACCTACAAGTTTTAAGTGAATATGTAAATTTCTTTAAGAGTTTTAAAGAGTACCATTTACCACCTTTTCTCTTTTTTTATACCCATAACTTCTGAATATCCAAAATCTTCTATAACTTAAAAATCCGAGACGCCGTTACCGGTAGTTTTTAATATTGGAATATATTAAGATTTCATCTTTTAATAATTAAACATTAAAATTGTTTGCCTAATTTCAAGTTCCTAGCTCCAGTAGTTTGAACTATGTGATTAATGGCCATTTATCCCTTTTAAGCCCTGTTTTACCATGTTTTTATGATAGATTCCAAAAAGTTTTTCTTTAGTGAATTACCTGAAGGGTTTTGAACATGAGGAGACTTTTCCATGTAAAAATTTCCAAAAACCCCCATTTTAGTGGATGTTTATGCGAGGGGATGAAAATACATGCCAAATTTCAAGTTCCTAGTTCTATCGGCTTGGTCAGGGTGATTAATGGAAAATTTTTTCTTTTTACCACATTTTCATTGAGTTTTTATTAGTTTTTTTGAAATTACAGATTTCTAGCAGAAGGGGTTTAAACAGAAAGATAAGAGGAATATTTTTTATGCTAACAATGTCCAAAAATCGTCTAGGATGAAGAAGGAACCTACATGCCAAATTTCATGTTCCTAGCTTCAGCGGTTTCGACTGGGTGATTAAGGAGTCACTTTTTTCTTTGTACCACATTTTTATTGAGTTTTTATTTAAAATTCCAAAAAGTTCATTAGACCATATTCTACACCCAGAAAACATACTCGGTCGTGGCTACCGTTGTAGTTGGGGCAATCGAAATTCTATTGTCGTGTCAAAATGTTCGTTGCTTCAATCGAATAATTTTTAACACAATCGAAAGATTCGGTCGCGATAACTGAATTATTCGATTGTGATGAAAATCTTTCGGTTGAAGCTACATTCATTCTAATACGACAATAATATTTCGATTGCTTCAACAAAAATTTGGTGATAACTACCAAAAAATTCGATAGCTACTACTTAAATACGGTTACTACGACCGAATCTAATTTCTTTATGTATTTGTATTTGAAATTTCAGATTTCTAGCGAAGAGGTTTAAGCAGAAAGTTAAGCAAAACACTTTTTATCTTCTTTGTGCAGCCTTTTAATTATTTCAAAAAATTCAGTCTACCCCGCAGGCGGAACCTTCATTCCAAATTTGTAGTTCCAAGCTCATGCGGTTTAATCTGGGTGATTAGGCGGTACTTATTAACATTTGAACTCCATTTTTACTATGTTTTTATTTCAAATTTCAAAAAGCAGTTAATTAGTCTGTACATTAAAACATATTTTTTACTAGCGGGCAATTCCCACAAGGTTGTTAGCGTAGATAAGACGTTTTTTTTTTTGCGCTAAAGTTCAAAATGTAATTTTTATTGGAAAATACAATAATAAATATTACGTATTTTATTTTATTACGTATTTTATTTTGCAGAAATATTTTACTCGGCGAAGCCTGCTTCGGACATACCACAGAGTAAAAACCCCCTAAGTCCGGCCGCAGGCCGGCTACACAGAAAAACTTTAATATTCACACAATGTTCTTTTGATAAATTTGTTTATGAAGAATATTTTTTTTTTACTGGTGATTATTAGCATAATCATGTTAGGCATAGTTCCCATGTTGGTTTGGGTGTTATGACAGAAACATTCCTGCCTAAAAATGTAGATCCCCAAAATATTAACTTCTTATAAAAATCGTCCAAGACCAAATATTTTTTTTTTTACAAATTTGATATAATTTCTATTAAAAATAAAAATTATGTTTTTCGACCTTTAATTGTGCAATGAAAATGAAAATTATTCAAGTTCGAGGCCATACTCTATATATCTTTATTAGGATATTGTCATTTTTTTTTACAAATTTTGTGCATTTGTGTTCATTTGTCAAAAAGAGTATATAATTTTGCAGCACTTGGAATCTAAAAATTTCAAGAGAATAGGTAAATGTATTTAAAAGTTATGAATTAGTTAGTACCAACTTTTTGCCCTTTTTATACAGTTAACTTCTGAATATACAAAATATTTTATAACTTATTTTTTATAATCACTCGACTAGCTTAAAAGTCCGAGGTATCGTAAATAATATGATTTCCTGTTTTAATTACTTTGTTTAACCATTAACCATTTAAGCATAAAGCAATTGTACATGTTATTAAAAGGACACTTTCCAGTTTTAAATCCCTATTTATGACAAGTTTTGAATAAAAACGCAGAAAGTATATCTTAGGTGAATTACAATATAATTACATAATGGCTTTGGTTGTGACGTTAAGGAGAGATTGTCCGTTTTTGCCCCGGGCTGTTAACGTTTTGGAGCCGGGCTGTCAACGGCTCCAAATTTACCCCCATTTTTACAACGTTTTAATTAGAAGTTCAAAGAAACACATATTTTAAAGTGCAGATTTGTATTTGCCAGAATATTAAAAGGGAGATTTTGCCCCTCACCTTAAGGATTTTCACCATATAAATTTCTTCTTAGATAATGTCTGCGCCGGACGAGGAACCTTCAAGCCAAATTTCAAGTTCCTTACACCGGCGGTTTAAGCTTTGTGATTAATCCCAATTTTTCTTATTTAAACCCAGTGTTTTTGGTGAGTTCCAAAAAATTTGTAGAACATAAGGAGATTCTTCCTTTTTATCCGTCCCCTAAAAAGTTTACAAAAACCCCGCCTTAGTGGATGTCTAATTTAATTCAAATTTCAAGTTTAAGTTTTACAATTTTTACCATGTTGTTATTAGAAATTCTCTCCGGTAAATTAGCCTATACCTCAGGGAATACATATTATAAAATTCAGATTTCTAGACAGAAGGGTTTGCGCAGAAAATTAAGAGGAAACGTTTTCACTATTTGCAAAATTGCGTAAACATTTATTATAATCCCATCTTTGTGGGTGTCGTATGCCACAAGAGGAACCTACATGCCGAATTTCAACATCAAGCGGATTGGGCTGAGTGATTAATTGAACATATTTGCCTTTGCAACACTTTTTTTTTATCAAGTTTTATTGGAAATTCCTACAGGTGTATTTTAAGTGCTGTAACCCTGAGATTAAAATCTCAGATTTTTAGATGAAGGTGTTTAAGTAGGACGATGAGGGGAAGACTTTTTATCCTTATTGTACCACATCCTTAGAATTTACATAGATCGTGATTAGTTGTATACGATCGAGAAGGAACCTCCATGACAAATTTGAAGTTCCAAGCTCCAGTGGCTTAGACTCGGTTTTTAGACTGTACTAAATCCCTTTTAAATACCATTTTTACTATGTTTTTAATGTATATTTTAGAAATTATATTTTCAGTAAATTAGTCCATACACCAAGGAGCATATAATTTATACCAGAGAAATAAAGTGGCAACCAAATTGAAGAGTGTATTTTAATGGTACCAACTTATAAATTGAGTTAATACAACGATATTAATATTAGATTTCTGAATATTTTGAGTGTTGCAACTAAAATTCAGTTGAATTAACCGAGCTTTGTTGTGAAAGCTAATGTTTAATTGCACCAACCCGCTGTAATTTGTAATAACCGAATTTGAATAGTAGTAACCGAATCTCAATTGGCAAACAGCTTAATTTTTTTCTGTGCGTAGTAACGGGCAAGCCCACTAAGTTGTTATCATAGGACACTTTTTCTTTTTTAACCCCTTTACAGCCTTTTAATTAGAAGTTCAAAGAAACACATATTTTAAAAGTCAAAATTCTAGCCAAATGTTATTTGGGATGACATTAAAAAGGAGATTTTGCCCCTACGGTAAGAATTTCCTTAAATTTCTTCTTAGACGAGAAACTTTCAAGCTACTTACTCCAGCGGTTTAAGCTTTGATTAATCCCAATTTTTCTTATTTAAACCCCGTTTTTGTGGTGAGTTCCAAAAAAACTGTTCTTCAATGTATTGACCGAAGTGTTTTTGACAGAAGGATACTTTTAACTTTTTATCCCTACCCGCAAAAGTTTACAAAAATTCCGCCTTAGTGGATGTCTTATTTAATCTCAATTTCAAGTTGAATATTTTTTTCAACACTTTTATCAAATTTTTATTGGAATTTCCAAAAAGTATGTCTTCGATAAATTAGCCCATACTCAATGAATACATAAATTAAAATTTAGATTTCTATACAAAAGGGTTTGAGCAGTGAATCTAGAGGAAACCTTTTCACTTTTTGCTCCATTACGTAAACATTTCCAGTAATCCCATATTTGTGGATATCTACGCCAGAGGAGGAACATACATGCCGAATTTCAAAATCAAGCGGCTTGTGCTGAGTTATTAAGCGAGCATTTGTTTTTGTGCCACATCTTCATCAAGTTTTAACCAAAAAATAGCAAAAAACACCATTGAAATGTTAAAATTTTACTATAAGTCCCTGAATACACCAAAATCAAACATTTTTGTAGAATATGTTAACCCTCTAACTCCTCAAGGTAAGGGTATTTTTGTCCTTCTTTTAAGAAAGAGCAAAAAACACCTTTAAAAACAGGGATTTAAGGGGTTAAAATGTTAAAATCTTACTATAAGTCCCTGAATACACCAAAATCAAACATTTTTGTAGAATATGTTAACCCTCTAACTCCTCAAGGTAAGGGTCTTTTTTATCCTTCTTTTAAGAAAGAGCAAAAAACACCTTTAAAACAGGTATTTAAGGGGTTAAAATGTTACGCAAAAATATTCGCCGTGTAATTTTACTATAAGTCCCTGAATACACTCAAATCACAAAACATATTATGTACACAATATATGCACCGCAAATTGACACGTTTTCAGTACAATAAGAAATATAGCACTTGATTATTGTTTTGATTTTTTTTGTTTTTGTTGTAATGTAACGGATCTAATCAGCCAAAGAACAGCTGGCAATCTATCAAAATTTATAGGTCGGACCTTGTAATTTGTTTTTGTGTTGTACAGTGTAATGAAGTGGAATGGCGTAGAGCTAAAATATGTAATTAATGAATACTTCCTATCAAAATTTGCTATCGAAGGGAAAATAATAGAGATATTACTGATTTTTGTTAAATTTGAACTATTTTATTTTCATGCTAAATTTTTAGGGTACACTCAAAAAAAAAAGTTTGTAAAGTCAGCAAAAAATTTTGCTGAGTCAGCAAAATTTTAGTCAGGAGGATGCTTGCAAAAAAGTTGCTAATGTCAGCAAAATCTTTTGCTGAAAATCAGCGAGCTGATTTTTAGCAACAAAATTTGTAGATTCAGCAAAAGTTTTGCTAACACTTAGCAGATTAGAAATACAAAAGCCTTGCTAAAAATTAATAAATTTTTTGCTGAATTTTAGTCGACTGAAAAAAACGCAAAAAATTTGTAGAAAAATTGTAATTTAGTTAATTTATTTGCTGAAAATCATAAAACATATTTTTGTGATTCTTTTAAAAATAATTTACTATAATAACGAAATATAAAAATTTATTTTCCACATTGACGACATGAATTTATTTAATATCTGAAAATATATAGAAATAAATATATATAACATAACAAAAATTGTCTTTTAATTACTTACATCAATGGTTGTCTAAATGATGCTAGCGTTTAAATGATGCTATCGCAACTGCCGAAATAATTATAGAAATGAAATGAAAAAATAAACAAAAACAAACGAAACGAAAAAACAACCCTTTTTGCAATAAGAAAAAGGAACCATAAAAAAATCTACCTAAGATGTGTGTCTTTGTCTTTCACTTTACTCTGTATACATTTCTGTATATGTTTGTTTGCAATTTGATCACACATATAAACATTTAGTTTAAATAAATAAATATTTTATTTTGTCTTTTATTTAATTAATAGACAATTATTTTCACAAGCCGGTGACAAGGCAAAATTTAAGTTATTTTAATCCTCAATTTTGTTTAATGTATGAAAAACAGATACAAAAGTCTTCCATGGTTAATTTTTTTATATGTCTTATTAGAGTTGTACTTTTTAGTATCATTTTCCTCTTCTCTACTACATCTTGACATGCCGCGACATCTACTTCATTCTGCGTATATCTTTCAATCTGGTTGCCGTCCACACTATTAATGTACTTATCAGCCCATTTTTTTTTTAGCAAAATTAATTAGTAAAACATTAGTATATTAGTAAAGCATTAATATAAAACAGTTAAGTGCTGAATAAGTATAACAAAAATTTTAGCTGAAAACACGATTTTAGCAAAAAATTTTGGTAAAAAATAGTATACTTGATTTACAAGACTTTTTACTAACTTTTCTACTAACTTATTTTTTTGAGTGTACTTTAAAATAAAATTCTCTATAAATGCGAAATAAACCCTAAGCTCTCTTTTGTTGTGTATTATTTCTGACTTTCTGGTTGAATTTTCCGTTTTGGTGTATAGTAAAATTTCACGGCGAATATTTTTGCGTAACATTTTAACCCCTTAAATCCCGGTTTTAAAGGTGTTTTTGCTCTTTTTTTAAAAGAAGGATAAAAAAGACCCTTACCTTGAGGAGTTAGAGGGCTAACATATATTCTACAAAAATGTTTGATTTTGTTGTATTCAGGGACTTATAGTAAAATTTTATCATTTTAACCCCTTAAATCCCTGTTTTAAATGTATTTTTTGCTCTTTTTTAAAAGAAGAACAAAAAAGACCCTTACTTTGAGGAGTAAGAGGGTTAACATATTCTACAAAAATGTTTGATTTTGGTGTATTCAGGGACTTATAGTAAAATTTTAACATTTTAACCCCTTAAATCCCTGTTTAAATTGTGTTTTTTGCTATTTTTTAAAAGAAGGACAAAAAGACCCTTACTTTGAGGAGTTAGTTCGTTAACATATTCTACAAGAATGTTCTCCGTAACATTTTACATAAATTTGCTGAACACACCATATACTTTAAACGTAAGCTTTACTCGATTTTCTATGCCGATTGACAATACAAAAATTTGCATTTGGGTAAACTTTACCTCCCCCTAAAATGAAATCTAGATTTAAACTTTCAAAACGCCGATACACGTGTCTTTTTTTTGTCTCTTCTATCTAAATTTATAGGTCGGACCTTGTAAGTTTGGAAAAAAAATTGATTTTGTTGAACAGTGTTATTGTCTAATACACTTGAAATTTCAGATTTTTATCTTTTTGTGCAACATACTAACAATTTCCTAAAATCGTAATTAGATATATACACTCAAAAAAAAAGTTTGTAAAGTCAGCAAAAAATTTTGCTGTGTCAGCAAAATTTTAGTCAGGAGGGTGCTAGCAAAAAAATTGCTAATGTCAGCAAAATCTTTTGCTGAAAATCAGCGAGCTGATTTTTAGCAACAAAATTAGTAGATTCAGCAAAAGTTTTGCTAACACTTAGTAGATTAGAAATAAAAAAGCGTTGGTAAAAATTAATAAATTTTTTGCTGAATTTTAGTAGACTGAAAAAAGTGCAAAAAAATTGTAAAAAAATTGTAATTTAGTTAATATATTTGCTGAAAATCATAAAACATATTTTTGTGATTCTTTTAAAAATAATTTACAATAATTACGAAATATAAAAATTTTCATTTTCCCACATTGATGTCATGAATTAATTTAATATCTGAAAATATATACACTCAAAAAAATAAGTTAGTAGAACAGTTAGTAAAACGTCTTGTAAATCAGGTATACTATTTTTTAGCAAAATTTTTTGCTAAAATCGTGTTTTTAGCTAAAATTTTTGTTATACTTATTCCGCACTTAACTGTTTTATACTAATATACTAATGTTTTACTAATTAATTTTGCTAAAAAAAAATTGTGCTGATAAGCACATTAATAGTGTGGACGACAACCAGATTGAAAGATATACGCAGAATGAAGTAGATGTCGCGGCATGTCAAGATGTAGTAGAGAAGAGGAAAATGATACTAAAAAGTACAACTCTAACAAGACATATAAAAAATCAACCATGGAAGTTTTTGTATCTCTTTTTCATACATAAAACAAAATTGAAGATTAAAACAACTAAAATTTTGCGTTGTCACCGGCTTGTGAAAGTAATTGTCTATTAATTAAATAATCTACTAAGTGTTAGCAAAACTTTTGCTGAATCTACAAATTTTGTTGCTAAAAATCAGTTCGCTGATTTTCAGCAAAAGATTTTGCTGACATTAGCAACTTTTTTGCAAGCATCCTCCTGACTAAAATTTTGCTGACTCAGCAACATTTTTTGCTGACTTTACAAGTTTGTAAAGTCAGCAAAAACTGACTGACTTTACAAGTTTGTAAAGTCAGCAAAAAATTTTGCTGAGTCAGCAAAATTTTAGTCAGGAGGATGCTTGCAAAAAATTGCTAATGTCAGCAAAATCTTTTGCTGAAAATCAGCGAGCTGATTTTTAGTAACAAAATTAGCAGATTCAGCAAAAGTTTTGCTAACACTTAGTAGATTAGAAATAAAAAAGCGTTGGTAAAAATTAATAAATTTTTTGCTGAATTTTAGTAGACTGAAAAAAAAACGCAAAAAATTGTAATTTAGTTAATATATTTGCTGAAAATCATAAAACATATTTTTGTGATTCTTTTAAAAATAATTTACAATAATTACGAAATATAAAAATTTTCATTTTCCCACATTGACGACATGAATTAATTTAATATCTGAAAATAAATAGAAATAAATATATATAACATAACAAAAATTTTCTTTCAACTACTTACATCAATGGTAGTCTAAATGATGCTTTCTTTTAAAGGACTCAACTGCCGAAGATAATTATAGAAACGAAACGAAAAAATAAACAAAAAGAAACGAAACGAAAAAAACAACCCTTTTTTTGCAATAAGAAAAAGGAACCATACTAAGATGTGTGTCTTTGTCTTTCGCTTTACTCTGTCTACATGTCTGTATATGTTTGTTTGCAATTTGACCACACTAGATTATTAATCTATTAACATTTATTATAGAAATACATATTAAATTTAAATATTTTCTTTTGTCTTTTATTTTATTAATAGACAATTATTTTCACAAGCCGGTGACAACGCAAAATATAAGTTGTTTTAATCCTCAATTTTGTTTTATGTATGAAAAACAGATACAAAAGTCTTCCATGGTTGATTTTTTTATATGTCTTATTAGAGTTGTACTTTTTAGTATCATTTTCCTCTTCTCTACTACATCTTGACATGCCGCGACATCTGCTTCATTCTGCGTATATCTTTCAATCTGGTTGTCGTCCACACTATTAATGTGCTTATCAGCACAATTTTTTTTAGCAAAATTAATTAGTAAAACAGTATATTAGTAAAGCATTAGTATAAAACAGTTAAGTGCTGAATAAGTATAACAAAAATTTTAGCTGAAAACACGAATTTAGCAAAAAAATTTGCTAAAAAATAGTATACCTGATTTAAAAGACGTTTTACTAACTTTTGTACTAACTTATTTTTTTTGAGTGTACGATGGAGAAGGAACCTCAACGACAAATTTTAAGTTGCAAGCTCCAGCGGTTTAGGCAGCGTGATTAGGCGGTACTAAATCCCTTTTGAATACCATATTTACTTGTTTTTATTGCATATTAAAGAAATTATATTTTCAGTAAATTAGTCCATATACCAAGGAACCAGTGTTGCCATGTATTTTTTTCAAAAAACTGTAAGAAAAAACTGTTTTTTTAAGAAAAAACTTTTTTTTTTTTTTTTTAAATAAAAAACAGTAGAAAAAACAGTTAATATGTGCATTTTGAATTCAATTGCATTTTATTTAAACATAAAAAACATTAAACACATAACATATTTATATACACAGAAAAAAATATTTTTTGTTGTTAATTATACTAACAAAAAAAAATATTTTCAAATTTATGTTATTACAGATCACAAGTTGTGCTCTGTTATATGTTAACAATAGGAATAATATGTTTTTTTCTGTGTACTTGTTTAAAGTAAAAAAAAAAATATAATATAAAAAATCATTTATATTTATATTAATTATTTAACATATAGCAAAAAATAGCTACAAAACCATAAAAAAAAACAAAATAATTCATCACATTTTGAGATCTTACTTAATTACATAAAAATATCAGTTACACATTTTTTGATTAAATTTGATTTTCATTTCGTTTGATTCCACAAAATTTTAACACAAACAAATGCTAAAAAGGGAATTAAAACTTACTACACAGTTGCATTCAATGCGTAGTATTATATTTTATTGAAACATTTTCTGCAACTTTTGTATTAAATTTATAAATTCAAGTAAAAGAAAGTAAATCGAGCAGGTAAACTGTTAAAAACTGGAAAAAAAATGCTGAAATTAAACAAAAACTGTTTTTTTTTCATGAAAAACTGGAAAAACTGTTACGCATCCTAAAAAACTGGAAAAAACAGTTAAAACTGGCAATATGGTAACACTGCAAGGAACACATAATTTATAGTAACGGGCAAGCCCACTAGGTGTTATCATAGATAACACGTTGTTGTGCCTTAAAGTTTAAAATGTAATTTTATTGGGCAACGGGATAAGGTATTAACTTTTTCATTGTACAGACTTCCACAAATGTTTTACACCGCGAATAGAAGAACCCTAAGCCTACCACAGAATAGAAAAACCCTAAGCCTGGCCGCGGTCCGTCTATACAGAAAAACTGTAATATTTACATAATGTCCTTTTGAAAAATTATCTTTATGGGAATAATTAACATAACAATGTAAGACATAGCTCCCATTTTGATTTGGGGGTTAAGACAGAAATATTTTCATTCGTAATCTCCAATGCGGGTACCGTCCTTAAAAAAATGTTTAAAAATCTTTTAATTAGTAATAAAAATACATCTTAAGCCGCTGTGGTTCGGACCATAGAGTGCACGTATTCCTACGTCATGGGTATTTTGAAAATCGGTATATTGGAAATCGTAGAAATCATATTATGATTCTAAATGACTATATAATCGCCTTCGGTAATCAGAATATTATCATCCAGAATCGTGTATATGATAATTAGAATCATAATATGATAATTTTGTGTCCACAATCATGTTCAATCATACTTTTTCTCTGCCTGTAGGTGCACTCCGGGCAAGCCCGGCTTTAGCCGGCTTGTATATATATATATCGGGCTTGCACGGAGTGCACCTACACGGAAAGAAAAAGTATGATTGAACATGATTGTGGACACAAAATTATCATATTATGATTCTAATTATTATATAAATGACTGGATGATCATATTATGATTACCGAAGTCGATTTTATCGTCATTGAGAATCATAATATTGTTGCTACGATCATATTATGATTGTTACGAATTGTAGTCATAACATGATGCTTTTAATATGATAGTTTAATTGTTATTGTTTTTGTTTTTTCTTTGATAATTTAAATTTTGAATCTCGCTCCTAGACGAGGACAAGAAATTCTCATTGAGTTTGTGATTTAACATAACAAATATCTCTAGAAATTCTAATAACAAAGTCCCCTGAAGATTTCCTTGGGCAGGAATGAAATCCGGATAGGGACACGCCTACATCAGATTGTTTCACAATTTGTTAAATAAGTTTTGGGACTTTAGCACATTTAATTACTATAAATGCAAAAAAATATCTTTTAAAAAAAAGCTACCTTTTCCAAAAAAAGTACTTTCCGAAAAAAAAGTAACAAAAGCATTAAATTTTTCTAAAAAAGTACCAGTTTCAAAAATGTTTTTTTTTTGCAAAAAAAAATTAAATTTTTCCACAAAAAAGAATCTTCCAAAACAAAGTAAAAGAAAAAAATTATTTTTTTAAAAAAGTATCAATTTCAAAAAAAATTTCCAAAAAAGTACTTTTTCTAAAAAATCACATTTTCCAAAAATGTGTCTTCTAAAAAAAAACCTCTCCCAAAAAAAGTACCAACAAAATTTTATTTTTGTAAAAGAGTACCAATTTTTCTAAAAAAGTAAAATACTTCTTCCAAAAAAAAAAACTTTTTATAAAAAAAAAAAATACCTTTGATAAAACAGTACTTTTTCCAAAAAAAACTTAAATTTTCCAACAAAAATATCTTCAAAAAATAATAACCAAAAAAGTGTCTTCCAAAGTAAGTACCAAAAATATTTAAATGTTCTAACAAAATACCAATTTTAAAAAATTACTTCTTCTAAAAAATATCTTTTCCAAAAAAAAATCCATTTTTCCAATAAAGTATCTTCCAAAAAAGGACCAAAAAAGTATATTTTAAAAAAAGTACCAAAAAAATTTAATTTTTCTAAAAAAGTACCAATATCAAAAAAGTACCTTTTCCAAAAAAAAAATTCCATTTCCGAAAATAAGGAACCGAAAAAAACCATTCCCAAATAAGT
Source organism: Delia radicum (assembly GCA_021234595.1). NCBI lineage: Eukaryota > Metazoa > Arthropoda > Insecta > Diptera > Anthomyiidae > Delia > Delia radicum. The sequence continues at coordinate 36,574,268 of CM037852.1, read as the reverse complement.
ACCAAAAAAATTTAATATAGTACATAATAATAAAATGAATAATAAAATTTTAAAAGTACCAAAACTATTGGCAAATAAGTACCAAAAAATTTTAATTTTCTAAAAAGTACCAATTTGAAAAATGTCCCTTTCCAAAAAAAAGTACCGAAGTTTTCAAAAAAAAATAATTTCCGAAAAAGTCTCTTTTCCAAAAAAAGTGTACCCTTTTCAGAAAAAAGTACAAAAATAAGTACCAAAAAATTTTAATTTTCTAAAAAAGTACCAATTTGAAAAATGTGCCTTTCCAAAAAAAGTACCGAAGTTTTCAAAAAAAAAAGTAATTACCGAAAAAGGCCCTTTTCCAACAAAAGTGTACCCTTTACAGAAAAAAGTACAAAAAAGGTACATTTTCCAAGAGGAAAAGTACCGAAAAAGTTAATTTTCCAAAAAAAAAAGTTCCAAAAAATGGTCCTTTTTACCAAAAAAAGAACCAAAACTATTGGCAGAAAATTACCATAAAAATTAAATTTTCTAAAAAAGTACAAATTTCAAAAATGTCCCTTTCCAAAAAAAGTACAGAAATTTTCAAACAAAAATAATTACCGAAAAAGGTCCCTATTTAAAAAAAGTACCAAAAAATGTACCTTTTTCAGAAAAAAGTATCAAAAACTATTGTAAAAAAGTACCAAAAAAAATTTCTTTTTCTAAAAAAGTACCGATTTCAAAATAGTTCTTTTTCACTAAATAAGTACCTTTTTCCAAAAAATAAGTATCTTTTCCAAAAAGAAGTAATGAAAAAGTTCCCTTTTCAAAAAAAAAAACTACCAAAAAATTTACCTTTTTACCAAAAAAGGACCTAAAAAAATTTATTTCAATTTCAAAACAGTAGCTTTACCAAAAAATATACCTTTTAAAAAAAAAATTATAAAAAAAATATTTAATTTTTCTAAAAAAGTACCAAATTTTAAAAAGTATTCGAAAAAAGTTCAAAAAAAAAATTTTTTTCTAAAAAAGTACAAATCTTAAAAAAGTACTTTTTCCAAAAAAAAAATATCTTTTCCAAAAAAAAAAGTATTTTTTCCAAAAAAGTACTTTTTCCAAAAAAAGTACAAAAAAAATAAATTTTTCTTAAAAAAGTACAAATTTCAAATATGTACCCTTTCTAAAAAAAGTACCAATTTCAAATATGTACACTTTCCAAAAAAAATTACCTTTCCCAAAAAAAAATTTAATTTTCCAAACAAAAAGTACCAAAAAAAATTTAATTTTTCTAAAAATGTAGCAATTTTAAAAAGCACTTTCTGTATCTCCAAAAAGAAATTACCGAAAATGCACATTTTCCAAAAAAATACCGAAAAAGTACCTTTTCGAAAAAAACTACCACCATAATTTAATTTTCAAAAAAAGTGCCATTTTCAAAAAAAGTACTTCTACCCAAAAAACACCTTTTCCAAAAAAGGTACCATTTCCAAAAAAGGTACCATTTCCAAACAAAAAGATTAACTTTTCTAAAAAAGATTAACTTTTCTAAAAAAGTACCATTTCAAAACAGTACTTTTTCCAAAAAAAGTACATTTTCCAAAAAAAAACTTCTATTTAAAAAGAAAAAAAAAATAGCTAAAATTTTTTAGCTTTTCCAAAAAAAAGTATAAATAAAAATTAACTTTTTCTAAAAAAGTACCAACTATATAAAAAAGGTACCATTTCCAAACAAAAAAGATTAACTTTTCTAAAAAGAACCATTTCAAAACAGTACTTTTTCCAAAAAAAGTACATTTTCCAAAAAAACTTCTATTTAAAAAAAATAGCTAAAATTTTTAGCTTTTCCAAAAAAAAGTACAAAAAAAATTAACTTTTTCTAAAAAGTACCAACTTTAAAAAACACCACAAAAATACATTTTTTCGAAAATAAAATTATAGTTTGAAAAAATTACTTTTTCCAAAAAAATGTATAATTTTTTAAATACAGTGCACTCGCGATAATGTGAACACTGCATTACGTGAACACCGCTTAATGTGAACACATTTTATTTTACATTGACTACTCTAAAAGGTGAACAAAGTACGAAAGCCCTATAATGTGAACAGAAAAAAAGTCAATGGGTTAGTTGGAAATGCGTAAATACGTTAAGAATTAAATTTTTTCTAAGTTTTGTGATTCCCCTATTTTAACTGTTTCACTGCATTAAGGACAGAAGATACATAGAAACTATTTTAGTTGCTATTTTTACTTATTGCTGAAAGGTTGTTTTTTCGTATTTACATATGTAGTATTTTTACATAAATCTTCATACAAATGTATGTAAATAATTTTCTTAATAAATCATTTACTTATTTTATTCTAAAAAAATATCTATTATTATTTTAATACGTATAATTAGTCTAAACTTATGTCATTATTGATACATTTTGCCTTACATTTTTGGCATTCGGAAAGGTGAACAGCTCACAAACGTGAACTCTCCCGGTTTTAATTAGTTCCTATTATCGCGAGTGCACGTAAGTCCTTTTTTCCATCTTTTTTTAGTATTTAAAATTAAAAAAAAAAACTAAAAAAGAACGCTCAAGCAAAAAATTCCCGTTTCACCGAATGTCAAACTTTTCATACTTTCATCGCTTTAACGAACAAGTCGAACAAAAATAAAAAATATATAAATTTAAAAAATATAAATAATAATTGCATAGTTTTGTTTTTTATAAACAAACAAAAACTTAAATTTTTTTTAACGAATATCTCGATTTAACGAACAACCTTGACGTCCTGTAATTCGTTTATCCAGAATTCTACTAAATTTTCTACAAATATAATTTTGTTATAATTACGTTCTAGTTTTCTAAATTTTTTGCCCGTTAAAACTTTATTTTAGTGATTTTTAACACTTATCGTGTTAAAATCTGAGTCTACAAATAGAAGTTAAAATATTTCGTGTATATTTTTTTCATATTAATGTATATAAATAATCTATATATATAAAGGAGTAGTGTGAGTGACTGACTCAACATCGCCCAGCCTAGACCCCTGGACCTAGGAACTTGAAATTTCCAAGTGATTTTCCAATATTCCAACGGAGAGGGCCAAAAAGTGGAAAAAATCTTCCATTTTTGCAGAAAAGTAACGGCATTTTTAAAATATTACTGGATAAGTAGTAAGTGTTTTGTCTGTCGTGCTGTCAACACGTTTTTAAATGTGTCTTGTCGTTTTTGCGTTTGTCCTTATAAATTCCGTTTGCTTTTAAAATTTAAATGAAACAAATAATTCTTATTAGTGTCGTTCTGTTATATAAAAAAAATAATTGCTCATATCCATAAACAAATAACAAGCACAAAACATAATAGAAAACTAAACTACTCATCATCCATAAATCTTTATAAAAACAAAGTTAAATAAACAACTAAATTTACTACAATAACAACAGCATCAACATCATCAAACATCAATACATTTAAATACACCTGATCCTCGCTATACGGCTCTGTTTTTTATAATGACCAAGCAAGGGGCTTTTATGCCTCCTTAATAAGTGTCATTGTCCTTTCCATTTCCATTGTCTACGGTGAATAGGGGGCGGGGAGTCAAATTGTTGTGTGGTTGTTTACTGACAAAGGTATAACACTGGCCATTAAATAACCATTTACAGCAACATTTTTGACTACTGTGCCCCATATACATTCGTAAGGAATATTGATTTTATTTTTTTCTTATTTTGTTATGTCAGACAGATTTCGTATAGACTTCTGCAACATACGCGGATTGAGAGCGAATCACTTTTCTGTATATGCTCACATTCGTTTTCATAGGCCGGATGTCTTCGCCTTATGTGAAACTCAGGTTTGTGAGGATGGATTTTCACATACCTGGGTATCACCTTCTATCACTTTTTTCTCTACATAGGGGCCTTGCAATGTACATTCGCGATGATGTTGTGTACCAGTATCAGCAACAGTTGAACTGTAATGATAAGAAATTCAGCTCTCTTTGGGTTAAATTCCAGATCAGGTCACACATATTGCACTTCGGATTTCTATATAGAAGTCCAAACTTGGAATTGGCTAAATCCATTGATGGCTTCGATGCCCTTTCCGACTCAATTTCGAAAATATTGGAGAGGTGTCCGAATAGTGAAATCGTAGTTGCTGGTGATTTTAATATCCACAACTCATCCTGGATTCGCCATTCGAGCCATACAACTCCCGAGGGACAATACGCTGAGCTTTTCGCCACGCATAATGATCTTGCGCAACTTGTGAATGAGCCAACACACAATGTATGTGTTGAAGGGCAATCGCAGAAAACTCTCGACCTCTTCCTCACTTCTCACCCTGAAAAGTACGAAGTGAAAATACTTGCACTTCTCGGCAATTCGGATCACAGTACTATTTCTGCATCTTTTTCATATTCTACTCTTCGTAGCGTTTTCAACTTAGCGCCAAAACGCTCTATTTTCCTCTATGAAAAAGCTCGTTGGGCCGAGCTCAACGATTTCTTTCGGCATTTTAACTGGAAAATTTGTTTTCTCGACGACAACGTCGATGCAGCTGCAGAAATGGTAGTCAATATTATTATGCTAGGAATGAAACTTTTTATTCTAACGAAGCATATTTCGGCTAAATCAAAACACAAGTGTTGGTTTAACCAGACGTGCAAAAATGCAGTCAGATCTAGAGAGGCAGCGTTCAGTAATTGGCGTTCGAATAAGAATGCCGCTCCTGATCTGCATCGTAAAAAGGCGAGAACCGAGTGTGCCAAGGTACTTAGACGCGAAAAGGTTCTATACGAACGACGTCTACGTGCCAAAGTTCTTTTTGCTCCTCGGGGCAGTAAGACCTTTTGGTCGTTTGTTAAAAGAGTAAGCGATAATGCTAGTTCTTCTATTCCAACTCTTTTAAAGGACGATCAATCATTCACTGACCCGGTTGATAAGGCCAACCTTTTCGCTGAACGTTTTGCAAAAAATTCTTTCTTGCCTTAAAGCGATCAACCACTGCCCGTTCTCGAAAGGGTATCCTATACTATGCCCATGATTTTCTTTCGGGCCCGGACAGTCAAAAGGGTTCTTGCGGATCTCAACGTAAACAAGTCACCGGGGCCGGATGGCATATCAGCACTGGTGCTAAAACATTGCTCTTAACGTTGTCACGTCCATTGGCAACACTTTTCAGTTCTTCGTACCGTGCGGGAATCTTCCCCGCACTATACGTGTTGTTTTAGATGGGGTCTCATCAAACGAGTTTCATCTAAATTCAGGGGTACCGCAAGGTTCTGTTCTTTCTCCTACCCTTTTTCTTATTTTTATTAATGACTTTCTTGGTCAGACCTTCAATCCTATCTACTCTTTTGCAGATGACAGCAACATTTGTCATTCATTTTCATTCGATCACAGGCCAAGCTCTTTGGAGATAGAGGGCATGCGGCAGAACATGAATGACACACTCAATCAAGACCTATCTACAATCTCCGAGTGGGGTCGCGCGAATATGGTCGATTTTAATGCACGCAAGACACAATGTTGTATGTTAACCCACAGACGGGCTGTGGAATTAACATTGTCATCTGTGGCTATGGATGGTATAGGTATTGAGGAATCGGATACTCTTGATGTTCTGGGCATGAGAATACAGTGTGATGTCCGTTGGAATAAGCACGTATTTCAAGTGTCGAAAGAGGCATTCAAGTGTCTCGGTTTTCTAAAACGGTGCAAGACTTACTTCACTCCATCCGATCTCCTTACTATTTATAGCTATATCCGGCCAAAAATGGAATACAACTCTCGTATATGGGCAGGGGCACCACTGTCTATTCTGAAGCTTCTGGACCGTGTTCAGGGGAGGGCGGTGAAGCTTATCAATGACAGTAGTATATCCAACTCTATTGATTCATTGGAGCATCATCGGAATGTGGGTTGTGTGACACTTTTCTATCGATATTACCATGGGATATAAGTGAACTTATTATTCTGAGATAAGTGAACTTATTCCACGAGCCCTAGTTTTTATTCGTAATACTCGCTTATCTAGTAGAGCACATCCGTTTGTAGTTGATTGTCCTGTGTTTCGCACAACGCATTACAGAGAAAATTCGTTTTTTAGTCGAACGATTCGTATGTGGAACAAACTTAACGCAGAAGTCTTCCCTGTTACTTACAATTTAGAAAAATTTAAATCAAATATCCACCAACACTACTCCCTCTTTCCTCCTTCCATACCCTATTTTCCTGATCAATACAATGCACTGCAAGAGTAGGGGCCATCCCCTGAGTATTGGTTAAATTATAAAAAAAAACATTCGATTCCATACATAGGTGTGATCGCTAAACGGTCATGACTTGGTATTGTTACGTTTGTAAAGTAAGAAGAGCACAGGTTTGATTCTTGCAGCCGAAGGTTGTTGAAAATTTATCATTTAGAGACAAAAGGCAGAAACTAGTCTAGTCCAATTTAAAAATTAATAGTGTTTATAATTTTTAGAGAAAAACGTTTATTCAACATTTCTAAATTAAAATTTGTCAAATGCATATTAATTAAAAATTAATTGCGACTGTCTATATGACGTTAAAATAACACTGTACTAAAATAACTTATAATTGTTTATGAATTTAAAGTGCAAAATATTAAATATAAAATTAACTATTGAAGAAGTTGAAAAACATTCTAAATTGTTTTTGGTCGACAATTTCAATTAACTTTTATCTTTTCCATAACGACCAGTTGATTTTATTTTTAATATTTGGTATTAAAAATCAGCAGTTTATATAAAAATTATCTTAAAAATTTTCCGTTCGTTTACTATTTTGTAAATTTGTCTTTCTCTCTGTAATTTTGTTACTGAGTAAATTTTACTGGACTTTACTGGGAAAGTAATCGAACAGAATTATTATAATTATGTGTGCATTTTTTAAGTTTATTTTGAATATCAACTTCCGAATTATGTAAATTTTTTAAAAGTAAGTACTTAAATTGATATTTTAGAGAGTTTTGTAGAGATTCGTCATTCCCCTGACAAAAATATTGTTTTTTAACGTTAGACTAACACTCAAAAAATAAAAGGTATTTGCAAAAAAAAACCAAGAGGCAGAACAAAACGATATAGTACAATTAAAAAATTAACCAATGGGTGTGTTTGTGCCTTCGATAATTGAGTAAATGTATATTCTTAAAAGGATTAAAGCCATCTATCTGAAATACCAAATTCTGTAAAAAAAATTTCAATGCCATAAATGGTGTCGAAATTGGCCCGTAATATCAGAATGAACCATATCTATACTTCTATACTAATATTATAAAGAGGTAGTGTTTGTATGTTTGTTTGTTTGTAGAAAGTAATCTCCGTAACTAATCATACGATTTCTAAATTTTTTTTACCAATATTTAATTTGGTCCTCCAGGATGGACATAGGCTATATATCGTTCCGATTTTTTTTTTTTTTTAAGTTATGAGCGGAAACAAAAAAATAATCTATATATGTATATAAAATAATAAAATGTTTGTATGTTTGTCCTCTATAGACTCTAAAACTATCCAACCGATTTGGCCCAAACCGGTTTCATTTGAAAGGTTATAGTCCAAATTAGGTTTTCGGCTATATATATTTCAAGTGGGCGTGGCACCTCCCACATAAATTGAATAACAATATATATCTTGACTATTGTGATAGCAAGAGTTTTGAAACATTGCAGTATCCCATATGTTACTGATTCGAATAATCAGGAAAAAAATGGGCGAGATCGGAACAGTGGGAGTGGCAGCTCCCATACAAAGTAAATATTTAATATCATATATATACAGTACTATAATAGCCATAGTCTTAGAAATTTGTGCACGTTGATTATTTGTTAATGTGAATAGTCGTGGGAAAAATGGGCGTGATCGGACCAGTGGGCGTGTCAGCTCCCATACAAAATAAATATTTAATATCATATGTCTACAGTTCTATAATAGCCAGAGTCTTACAAATTTGTGCACGTTGATTATTTGTTAATGTGAATAGTCATGGGAAAAATGGGCGTGATCGGACCAGTGGGCGTGTCAGCTCCCATACAAAGTAAATATTTAATATCATATATCTACAGTTCTATAATAGCCAGAGTCTTAGACATTTGTGCACGTTGATTATATTATGAATAGTCATGGGAAAATTGGGCGGGATCATACCAGTGGGCGTGGCAGCTCCCATACAAAGTGATTATTTAGCTCATATACAAAATTAATATTAATATTAAATATCTAGGGTTCTATATTAGCTATATAGCCTTCAAATTTTGTACGAGTCCATCAATTACAAATATTAGTAGTCGAACTGAAAATGGGCGGAATGGGATAAATGCGCGTGGTACCAAAAGCAAAAAACAAATAAGCATTAAAATAAATTATCACATTCAAGACTTTTTGCAAGGTTATTTAATAATGTTGTTCAAAAATTGTTTTAGCGTTCCTCATAGTCCTAGAATAAATAAAAAAGGTAAAGAAGTAAACAATAAATTTTATGATATGGTTTTAAGTAACAATTCATGTTTAACAGGTATACTTAACATAAAAAATATATTATTATTATATTATTATTTCCGTAAAAGAAATTTCTTGATTTAAAGAATTAATTACAATTAAAATTTGAAGGCAAAACAACGTTTGCCTGGCCAGCTAGTAGTATAATAAAGAAATATAGATTTCACTAATGACCTTGAACTTGCAAATATATTGTATAAATTAAAGCTTAATATTTGCTTTCACCCTTTTTCTTTTAGAAACATATTGAGGATGGAAAATTACGAATAATAATTGAACTTTATAAAAAGTATGAGCTTCTATGGCAAGTTAAGAATATTGCATTTGGCATACCAATTAAAAGAGAAGAAGAGATTAAGAAAATGATTGAAGATCTAAAAGTAAATCATAATATTGAAAAATCTTTGGACGATGTACAAGATCATATCAATTATATAAATCGTTTATATTCTAAAGATAAAGAGCAACAATTAAAATGTGAATTGGAAAAAGCTGAATTTAAGCCTTTATCCGACAACTTTGAAAAACTATCGTTTCTCAGCGACAGTCAGGGACCCTTCAAATGTTCAACATGTAATGTCATAATAAAAAAGTTTGAACAATATCATATACATGTTGCCGAACACAATAATACTCTAGCCTTTAAGTGTACGCTCTGTGAAAAGGGATTTGACAAATTCAATAAATTTGTATTACATAACAAGCGACATTTGGGTGTACATACTTTTCATTGCAATGTCTGTGGTAAAGGTTATCCATTTAAAGCCGAATTAGACTGGCATTTAACGTCTCATACAGGCGACAAGCCATACTTGTGCCAAATATGTGGTGCTGGTTTCCGTTCTCGTCATGGATATGATAATCATATAAGACGTCATGAAAAACGTTTTCGTTATGAGTGTCACATATGCAAACATGGCTTTAATCATTTGCATAGATTAAATTCTCATGTTAAGTCACATCTTAATATACGTGACATTTTATGCAATGTTTGCGGCAAAGGATTTACGGCCAGGAAATACTTACTCAGGCACAAACTTATACATGGTAATGAAAAACGCTATAAATGCAGTGATTGTGGTAAAGCATTCGCCCAAGATGCTGGACTGAGAGCTCATCGTAAGCAGCATCAACCGTATTCGGCGTTAGCAGAAAATAAAAATGATTTGGTTTGCAGTTTTCTGGATATGTAAATATGCACATTAGACTGGTAATTTTTAATTTTAATTAGTGTAAGATTAGTCCTAAAAATTTAGTCAAATCAAAGATCTCTAAACCGTGAACTTTATTAAAATTAAACTATGTTAAAGATATTTTAAAAAATATGTGCTTAGTTGTTGTTATTGTAACGACTCTAAAGAATTTTCAATTTTCCTTAAAGCCGGAGTGGCAATGAATTCGAATAAATCCGAATCGTTCTGGCACAATGCCGTGAGAACTGGGTTATACCGCCCATACTCGGTCGCCACAACAGTTTTGACCTCTGCTTAGAATGACCTAGAGCATTGAACGGCATTTTTTCGATTCCTGTATACGCGTACATAGACCAAGTATAATTTACATTGAGGATATTTAAAAGTCCGTTGTGGTTGTACAAAAGATTTTCTCCAGTTAAGATTTCTTGGCTGGAAAGCCTAAGTTGTCGTTGTTGAAAAAGTTTCAAAAGCGATTTTTTATATAGATAAAAGCAAAATAATTAAAGAATATTAAATTTTTTTTAAATAAAATCAAATTTAAAAAAATATATTAATATTTTTGTAAAAAGATATAATATATCTTTTTATAAAAATATAAATTTAATTCAAACTAAAAACAGTAAAAAAAAGATTTTTTTTAAATAATAAAATGGTGTTACAAAAATAAATCAAATCCGTATTTGAATCTGGGATCCTAGAGATATTGTGTAAAATTTTTACAGAAGTAAATCAACACGCAAACGCAACACAAGACTAGGAAGTTGGTGTTGTAGTAATTTATATTCACGTTCTTGCTCCTTGTTGTAGCGGTTAAAGGGGCTGCCTGTTCTTCTTTATTAAATTTTAATTAATATTTATAATGAATCTTAGAACTAACCGAATGTGAGGATAAGTGAAAATACATAATGACTAGACAGCAATAATATGTAAGGTGATCCAACGACGGTATTAAATGTTTAAACTAAAAGAAAGAATTTCAGTCATTGACTTTAAATATTTGAGTTTAAAATATTACTCATTCATTTGGTATTTTCACTACACCTCCCCTTTTAAAGAGAAAGGTCCTATAGAAATCAGTGATCAAGTGATATCGATAAGAGCTTTCTTCAGTTATATTCTTTTCCCAATAATATATTTTCTCAATAATATTTAATAATATTTAGTAGTATACTTTTCTTTTCTTGTTTGAATAATATTTAATAATTTTGGTAAAAAACTTTTTTTTTTGTTTATAAATTTCATTTGTAATAATATATTTTCTTCCTCGTGTTTTCTTCCTTTTTATATATATTTATATAATATTTTCTTAATATATATTTAAAATAGGCTGCTTAATCATGATTACAATAAATTAAAAAAATTAAATCAATATCCCTTTTCCCCTTTTCAAATCTTAATACAAATTTAAGATGCTATAGCCATTTAAAATTATAAAAGTTATTCGTTAAAAATTTTTATATTTCTCTTATTGATCTTTTAAATTTTCCCTTTTATCTCTACAAATACATTATTTCTATCATCGATGTCAATAACCTTAAATGGTCCTTTGTAAATTGGCCCTAGTTTGTGTGACGTGTGATCCTAATGCCAGTATTGTTGATATTCTTGTCGTAGATGTTCTTCTGGTATATTTTCGTTTTGTCAATTAAGTGTTTCGCCCTATTCATTGCAGTTTGTAGACGGAATTTTACTTCTTTCGTGTAATCTTCAAAATTATATATGTGTCCACCTTATCGTATGGTATTAGTGGACTATGATTTGGTGTGTTTGCAAAAATTAATTTAAAAGGGCAGTACCCATGCACTGTTGAAGGTGTTGTGTTGAAAGCATACGAATAATATTTTATCCATTCATCCCAATCGTTTCTGGAAGCATGAATGTATGAGCGTATGTACTCATTAAATGTGCTATGTGATCTTTGCATTTTCTATTTTTAAAAGTGTGAAAAGTTCCACAAGAACTTGATTGTTGTATTCAGTACCCATGTCACTGAGTATTTTATTCATGGGTCCATAATTAATATAAAATGTTCTACTAAGGCTTTAGCCATCGTTTTGGCGTTTTTATTAGCTACTGGTATTGCAACCAAATATTTAGTAAGGTCGCATATTATAGTTACAATGTACTGATTTCCGTTTTTTGATACAGGAAGGGGTCCTACTGTATCTATTATTACAGTTTGAAAGGGTTTTTCGGTGTTGGGGTGATAATCATATCTGGTTTTATGTGATTCGTGGACTTTTTGATCTGACATGGAACACATTTCTTTACATATTGTCTCTCATCCTTAGTGATATTTTCCAAATAATAAAATTGTCTTAGTTTCCTAAGTAATCTACTTGTTCCAGGGTGTCCTCCGAAAAGAGGGTTATCGTGGAATTTTTCAAATAAATATTTTTATTCATCCTTGTTAGTTATTATGTATATTTTGGGTGTTAGCGTTATTTGTAATTTGTTAACATATTGGTTTGCTTTTTGTTTAAATTGTTCAATTGATTGGAGGCCAAATAAATTATCATTTAAATTTATTTGTATTTTATTTAAATTACATATTGCTTCTTTTTCAAGAATTGGAAAAAATTGATTCAGATCGATATTTCATTTAGCTAAAGTGTATTGTATATTAATTTTTGGTGCTAGCATCTTTTTACCTCGTTTAAAATTTAGTGTGGGTGTTTTTCCGTCAGTATTTACCTCTGATCTTGGCCCACTTTTTTACGCAATCGAAGTTTCGAAAACTTTAGGCTTTTCGGTAATTAGTTTATTATCCTTCTTAATTTTCTCTTTAGTTCTGTTTCGTGATTGTTTGCGTGTGGTTACCATAAAAACACTGTTAATTGAAGATATTGATTTAATATCATTGAAGGCAATTCGAGATAGCGCGCCCGCTCCTGAATTGCCTTTACCTTCAATATGTTCTATAACAAAATCATACTGCTCCAGGTCCAGACGAATTCTTGTCAATCTGCTGGATGGGCTTTTTAAGGAATATGAATATGTTAGTGGTTTATGATCGCTAAGTACAATAAAGTTTTCTATATAATATGTTCTGGTTTACTTAATTCTTGGAAAAATTGCCGGCTTTGTATAGCAAGATTTTCTGAAATTATCTTATTACATTCTTTCGAACAACATGTTTCGGATTTTTCTAAGTACATCAAATCGTTCTTCATCGACTCTTCTATATCTTCATCGGATCCCTCATAGGTATGATGTCACCAAAGTCGGCACCCAATCATAACTAACCATACCAAATCGCATCTCCCAACTGACGGTGTTATGTTAGTTATGTAGAATGTTTTTTCAAAATCTGGATATTGGAGAATTTGTGGAGAAAGTCGGGCAGTTTTTAGGTGCTGAAAGGCCTGCTCACAGTCTGCCGACAATATAAAGGGTTCTTTCTTTCTAGTCAGTTTAGTTAAATGGACAGAATAGAATGCGAAATTTGGTATAAAGCGTCTGTAATAATTACAGAAAGCTACAAATCGAGGAACCTCATCCCCATTAGTAGGTCTCGGGTACACTCAAATAAAAAAGTTAGTAAAGTCAGCGAAAAATTTTACTGAGTCAGCAAAATTTTAGTCAGGAGGGTGCTTGCAAAAAAATTGCTAATGTCAGCAAAATCTTTTGCTGAAAATCAGCGAGCTGATTTTTAGCAACAACATTAGTAGATTTAGCAAAAGTTTTGCTAACAGATTAGAAATTAAAGATTAGATTAGAAATTAAAAAACCCTTGCTAAAAATTTATAAAATTTTAGCTGAATATTAGTAGACTGAAAAACACTCAAAAAATTTGTAGAAAAATTATACTTTAGTTAATTTATTTGCTGAAAATCATAAAACATATTTTTGTGATTCTTTTTAAAATAATTTACAATACGTTACAAAATATAAAAATGTTCATACTCCCAAATTGACGATATGAATTAATGTAATATCTAAAAACAATAGAAATAATTATATATAACATAAACGAAATTATCTTTGAACTACTTACATCAATTATTGTCTAAATGATGCTATATTTTAAAGGAACGCAAATGCCGCAGAGAATTATAGAAACGAAAAAATAACAATAAGAAAAATAAAACTGAAAAATCTACCTAAGATGTATGTCTTTGTCTTTCGCTTTAGTCTGTCTACCTATTGCATATTTGTTTGCAATTTGACCACACAAGATTATTAATATATATAAACATTTAGTTTACAAATACACATTTAATCTTTATTAAATTTAAATATTTTATTTTGTCTTATTTAATTAATATACAATTACTTTCACAAGTGACGACGCAAAATTTAAGTTGTTTTAATCCACAATTTTGTTTTATGTATGAAAAGCAGATACAAAAATCTTCTTCTTATGTCTTACTAGAGTTGTACTTTTTAGTATAATTTTCCTCGTCACTACTACATCGTGACATGCCGCGACATCTAATTCATTCTGAGTATATCTTTCAGTCTGGTTGTCGTTCACACTATTGATGTGCTAATCAACACAATTTTTTTAGCAAAATAAATTAGTAAAACATTAGTTCAAAACAGTTAAGTGCTGAATAAATATAACTAAAATTTTAGTTTATAACATAATTTTAGCAAAAAATTTGCTGAAAAATAGTATACCTGATTTACAAGATGAAATAATAATAATCTTCTTATAAAATATGATCATATGAGAAAGATTAATAAATATTTTTATTCATTATTCTCGTCTATAATAATATCATATAAAAATACACATTTTGATTGAGAATTTGGAAATAATAATAATCTTCTTATAATAATATATGATCATATGAGATAGATTAATAAATATTTTTATTCATTATTCTCGTCTATAATAACATTATATAAAAATACACATTTTGATTTATTTGGTATGTTGTGTGTTATAAAATGGTACCACGTAAAGGTATCGGTGCGGATGAGTGAAGTGCGTCTGATGGAGTGATGGTTGGTCGTTGTCGTTGTTGAAACCTGGCTGGTTAGGCCCAGGTTGGTTGCGTGTGCTGGATATTTTGTTGTTTTTGAGTAGTCGGGATTGTCTGTCATAATAATAACTAGTAATTAGCTATACAGCGCCATTGCTTTGTGTTCGAATTGTTTTACATATTTGCATGATTTCTTTATTGTCCTTTACGGTAATGGCTATTGGGAACGGCCCTTCGGGGAGTTTCGTGGTGGCTGTTGGTTAGCCTAAATGCAGGAAGAACACTTCGGTGTGGAGTTGCACTCTCAACCGGGTGCTGTGACCCAGAGATCAAAGAAGAGGTTTTAGATGGGCCTCGACCCCTCAAGTGGGGTGAGTAATTGCCAATATTCAAACTCAGAAACTGTAACCCTAACGTGGACGCTCAGCGTCCCGCAAAAGGGGGCGGTGGTGGACGCATCATATTCACCCGGTGTTAGGAGCACCGTGGGGTTAGGCCATCACGTACCCACGTTAAACAATGACTCATATGTCCCTAACTACTCAGTTGACTTGTGCGTTTTGAAGTGTACGGTTGTGTTTAACGGATAAATTTCAGTGCGTATAAGTTAAATTTTTGCGAAATATTTTTCAAGTGAAAAATAGTTTACGGTTGTTTGTGTAACGGTACCTACGTACCGTCTTGTGTACCTGCTTTACGTTATTTTCGCAAGATAGTGTAATTTGTATTAGTACCATTACCCTTTCTTGCGTTATTTCGTGGAAACAGGTATTGTGTGTTGACAGTGTTCATTGTTTATTGCCCTTTTCAGGGCAATTTTTGCAGTGAGTGCTTAGTGCACGAGGGTTTTATTACCTGTTTGTTTTTTTTTCGGTGTTTGTTTGTTTCTCGGTGTAGGACTTTAGGTCTTTATCCTTTATTAGTTTATTGTTTTATTGTCTTGAGTTTGACCGTTAATTCGCTGGTAAGTGCTTAACTGCCTTGCAGGTGTTACTTTCGGGTTTTTACGATTATTTTTATTACTGCTTGGTGGCTTAACTACCTTGCAGGGGTTATTTCGGTGTGGTTCTAAGCAAAGTAATTTATTGCTTTCTTATGGCTACTGTTATTAAAAGAAAGGGAGAGAAAGGGAAATTACGGGGCGATGAGAAAATGAGTAGTGATGGTGTATCTGAAGGTTTGACGGCTAGCGACCTGGAGGTGGATTGCTTTAAGCGTCCTAGGGTTGTCTCGCCGTTAGAGTTGGTTTGACTAAAGCAGAATCGTCTGCTATCGACACGGTAGACGAGGCTGGTATTGTAGCAAGGGGTAGGAAAAAGACGAAGAAAATGAAGGCTGAGGTTAAGGGTGATGTTGAAGGCGGTAAATTCGATAGGAGTGATACGGTCAGTGGTCCGAAGGCTATTGGTGGTATCCATATGGGAATGCGGGAGTTTACCATGGAGCTTGTCGGTTATTTAAGGAAGGAGGGTATCCCTGCCGAGGTAATACTGGGGCTAGGTTTGAGGGTATGTTGGTACATTCGATGCTGACGAACGAGCGCCTTAGGGGTCGTATAGATGCATTGGAGCGGTTTTCAGGTGGAAGTCGGCTTCCTTCTTCGCCGGCTATTTGTAGTACGGGTTTGTCAGCTAGTAAATTGTCTGCTGGAGGACAGGTGTCCGCGTCTGTGGCACCTAAAATGACCGTTCCGCCGGTTATACCCGAGGCTGTGGAGACTTGGTCCGTTGTTGTAAGGGGAAAAGTGGGGTGCAGAAAGTGAAGGCTGAGGTTGGTCCGACGCTGGGTGTGCGTTTTTGCTTTGCGTTATGCAGGGGCGGTCATAAGGACACCTATGTAGCGGAGAGGTAGAAGCTGGTGGCGAACGCAAAGTTCAGTGAAGTAGTGCTTGAGGTTTCGGTGAGGGACAAATTAGGTCCTTAGGTAGTAATACAGAAGGTACCTGCGGAAATTTCGGTGGACGATTTTATGTCCGATTTGTATGGGTTAAATTTGGATAGGTTCATGAGCCTTGATGAGTTTAAAAAGGCTGTACGCTTGGTTTCACGTCCATGGAAGTCTGCTGATGGTTTCGTCAATGTTACTTTGGAGGGTAGTACTCAGGCTATGCAGCATCTGCTGGATATGGACCGGTGCTACATTAAATGGTTCTCGTGTAGAGTGCGTAGCTATGATGAAGTCCCTTATTGCTATCGTTGCTTGGGCTTTGATCACCGAGTCAAAAATTGTAAGGCAAAGGAAGAAAGTTGTCGTCACTGTGGCCAGGCCGGGCACGCTGCTTCGCGCTGTACTTTCAGCGGTCGTTGCCGTAATTGTGCCTTGAGGGGTCATCCTGCTGACCATTTTATGTTGTCTAAGGAGTGCCCGATATATGGCGCTAGGGTTGCTAGGGTGATTTCACGCCATTAAAATGGATAGCATAGGTTTCAAATTTTTGCAGCTTAACTGCCAGAGGTCGTTTGAGGGTCTGTTGGTAGAATCAATGCTGACGAACGAGCGCCTTAGGGGTCGTATAGATGCACTGGAGAGATTTTCGGGTGAGATAGTCATTGGTTTTACGTATGTTCCTGCCCTAAGGCTTTACACACGGTGCTCTTCACACAGGATCGAAACAATGCGTCGACCGGCGCCCCATCGCGAGATAAATCCCGTTCCGGTACCAATTCAGAGACTTGCATTTGGGCAAGAACTCTCTCCTTGGTTTGGAGTCGAGGCCTATCTAACACCTCAGATGGTCTATGGGTCACAGCACCCGGTTGAATGCAACTCCACATCGAGCACTATGCCCTCCCCGCGATTTTGGGTACAAACCACAGCCAACACGATACTCCCCAGTGGGGCCGCACCAGCAATCAGTCTGGAATAAATTCTAGGGGCTACTGATTCCCGTGGTACCAGAATATAGCCTCCGGTCAGGCTTCGTAGCAAGCTACTTCCAGTTGAGCTCCAAATAGCTCGGGACTGGTGGCCCACATCCAACACAATCACGCATACCATCCAATCCCTCAGTCACACATGGCCAACTAACTCATCCTTGCACGCCGCCTTCTAAACACTTCACACGCAAACTCACCCACTCTCCTCATTCTATCAGCATCCAAAACAACTTCACTAACATCCCACACATCACCTGTCCGTCTAACACCCATACCAGCAAGATCTCTAATGTCAGCGTAAAACACACACTCGGCCAGCACATGCCTCCAGTCCTCAACACACCCACAATCACATTGTGGAGTAAAATTAATAACAACTACATAGTTTTATGTTCGAATATGAACTGTTTGTTTATTTGTCAAACTTAAAGCTAGGTAGCTATGGAAGAGAGACCAACGTGTGTATAAAGACCGTGTGAATATTTACCTTGATAAAAATAAGGTATGAGGTGTTATTAAGTTACACCGTGTGAATTTGTATGGTCAGCAAAAGGCTGGCATTTAAAATGTTTAAGTCTGTCTGGCATTTCCATAGTTAGGACTATACATATGCCATATTCACGGTTGGGAATAATCACACGTTACACCTCCCTTTTTGGAAAAAAGATTGAACAATCTAATTTGGTCAATCTTTTATATAACTTAAATTGTATTATTATTTTTAATATTAGTTTTTTCTTAAATTAAATTTTATTTTAGAAAAATGATGATTTGTGGATTTGATCAGGATCCACAGATCAATTCTATTAATATTCTATTATATATATTTTTTTTTTTATAATCTTTTAAAATTTTAAAATTTGACTTAACTTATGTTTTTTTTTTTTAATTCTGTTCAAATGTATTGTTCGTTTCATGTCATTTTTGTCTTTTAATATACAATTATTTCTATTATCTAAACCTATGACCTCATAAGGTCCCTTAAATAAACTATCTAACTTATGACCAACTTGGTCCACATAAACTAAGTCCCCTATTTTTACTCCTATACTATTACTATCCCTATCATATAAAAGTTTTCTTCCGTATTTGCCATTCTCAATCAACTGTCTTGCCCTTTTGTGCGCCAGCTGTAATCTGAATTTTATTTCTTTCGCGTAGGCGTCCACGTTGTATAATGGATCTATTTCGCCATTGGATAGAAATTCAAATAGGTAAGGCGTCTTACCAAAAACCAATTCGTAAGGACAATAATCATGTGCCAACGATGGAGTTGTGTTGTAGCAAAACGTGAAGTACTTCAGCCATTCGTCCCAATCGGTTTTGTCAACCGAAATGTAGGATCGAACGTATTCGTTGAATGTTCTGTGGACTCTTTCCACAGTTCCAAGCGTTTGATGATGGTACGCTGTAGAAGTAACATTCTCTATATTCAATAATTTACAAATCTCATCAAATATCTGATTCTTATATTCTGTGCCCATGTCAGTTATAATTTTCTTCATGGGTCCATAAATCAATATGCATTTATCAACAATTGCTTTTGCAATTGTTTTAGCACTTTTGTCCACAATTGGTACAGAGATTAGATACTTAGTCAGGTCACATATAATAGTGACTGCATAAGCATAGTTATCCTCTGTCTTCGGTAATGGTCCAATAGTATCTATTTGTACCACTTCGAACGCTTTTACCGGTGTTGGAGTTAAAATCATCTCCTCCTTTGTGTGTCTAAACATTTTATTAGTCTGACATTTGTTGCAATTTTTTACATATTTAGTAACGTCTTTTGTCATGCCTCGCCATGAAAATTTTTGACGTATCTTTCCTAACATACGACTGATTCCTGGGTGGCCGCCCCATATTGGATCGTCGTGATATTTTCGCAAAATCTCCTCTTTTTCATTATTATCTAATATTCTCCTTATTTTCGGCGTGAGTTTTATTGTTAATTGCTCGAGCATTCTATTTCCTTTTTCTTTATATTCATTTATCGCGATATTTTCAAATAGCGAGTCACCTAATGACTGCTGTAATTCTACTAATTCATTATCGACTGCTAATTTTTCAAGCATTGGAAAGAATTGATCTAGGTCAATCTTTCCATTATCAATAATCTTCTTCATATTTCTCGTGATCACCTTATCATCTTTATCAATATATATATAGTCGCCTTTAATTGCTAGCCTGGCGCTATTTTTATTTCCAAATTTACTCAACGCTTCGTATATCTTCATCTTATCTTCAGATTTTGCCTTTCCACTTTGTCTATTTTCGTTACTTATAGTGGCTTTTCTGCTTTGTTGTCTTGTTGTTACCTTTAATATATCAATTACATTTTCCTTTATTTTCAATATTTCCGAAAAATCTAATCGAGACAAAGCATCAGCCGCACAATTATCTTTTCCCCTCAGATACTCTACGGTAAAATCGTACTCTTCCAAGTCTAATCTCATTCGTGTTAACTTGGAAGATGGGTTTTTCATCGCAAATAAGTATGTTAATGGGCGATGATCGCTTCTAATCAAAAATTTAGTTCCATATATGTATGGTCTGAAATACATTATCGCCCAGTGAATTGCCGCCAATTCCTGCTCGATGGTAGATTTATTGCTTTCACCTCTTGTAAAGGATCTCGAAGCATATGCAACCGGGAGTTGCAAACCATCATATTCCTGGCTAAGTACCGCACCGCATGCATGTTTGCTTGCGTCTGTAGTTATACAGAATTGTTTGTGAAAATCTGGATACTTTAGTATCCTTGGACTAATAAGCTTCTTCTTTAAGTACTGGAATGCCTTTTCGCAATTCTCAGTCCATTCGAACTTTACATTTTTTCTACACAATCTCGTTAAGACAATGGAATGTTCAGCGAAATTTGGAACAAATCCTTCTATAGTAATTGCAGAATGCAACGAATCTTTTTGTTTCATCGGCATTTTTGGGTGTTGGATAGTCTTTAATTATCTTGAATTTACTATCGTCTGGAAGTATGCCTTTATCTGTACATTTGTGTCCCAAATAAGTAACCTCATGTCCAAAAAATGAGCATTTTTCAGGGTGTAGTTTTAGGTTATACTTGCGACATATTTCAAATACATCTGTTAAGTTCTTCAGCATGTGATTTTCAGAACGACCTAGTACGACTAGATCGTCCATATAGAGAAATGCCTGTACTGGAGATAATCCAGCGAATGCTATAGACATCATTCTCTGAAATGAGTTAGGAGCTATTTTAAGTCCATATGGTAATCGCTTAAAACGGAACGAACCTTTGTCCGTTGAAAACGATGTTATGTCCCTTGAGTTTTCATCCATCTCTATTTGGTGAAAACCTGACGTTAAGTCAAGGCAGGAAAAATATTTTGCTCTGCCTAAGTTATCAAGAATATCATCTATTCTTGGTAGTGGGAATTTATCAGCAATCAATTTCTTGTTGATTGCCCTATAATCTACAACTAATCTCCAACGTTTCTGGTCGCTTCCAGGTAGAGATTTTTTCGGTACCAAAAGAATTGGGGTATTGTATTCTGAAGCTGATGGTTCTATTATATCATCATCTAGTAGCTTGTCTACTTGTCTTGCAATTTCCTCCTTATGTTTATAAGGAATTCTATAATTTTTAACGTATGATGGCTCTGTATCTCTCAAGCGTAATTTCTGCTTGTAAAAATTATTAACCGAAATTCTTTCCGTTTCGAGTGCAAAGACGTCAATATATTCCTTACACAGATTCTCAAGTTCGGGTCTCACAAAATCAGGAAAATTTTTAGACAACAATTGCAATTTTATCTGATCACAAAATTTGTCATTTGGAATGACTGTTTCATAATCATCTAAATTTTCAGTTTTCAGGTTTATGTGCCTGATAACAACATCGTTTGGTGTCGTGTTTATTATTCTCACTAAGGGTTTAGTACTTGTCGCAATTGTATTCGCAACAAATATTCCATCTTGAAGTTCCTGGTTTGGAATGAGAATATCCTTATCAGAGTTTTGGTTACTAATTGCCCTAATAACCTCTGACCTTGCAGGTATTGATATCGAATTTATACTTGGTGAATCAAGCATTGGAACAGTTATGTCTTCAGGATAATCGCTTGGCCGAAGTATAAGCCAATCCTGATCCGTTTGATAGTCCAACATGCAGTTGTATTTCCTAATGAAATCAAGACCGAGTATTCCATCAGATGGAATAGGAAATTCATCACTAACCACGTGAAATTCGTGTTTCACCAACAGGTTCTTAATTCTCAACTCTGTGGTAACTTTCCCCAATGTATAGGTTATACCTGCACCGATGCCGTGTAGGCTAATTATGTCATTTAAATTAATTGAAGTGTTGCCTACCTGACCCGTTTTAATTACAGAAATATCAGCGCCTGTGTCAACTAAAAATATCAGGACGCTATCATTTAATGTTGTTCGCATTGAGACATATGATGTAAAATTCAGATTCATACTATAGATTCTACCGTTGTAATTGGTCCCATTTACTGAGTACCTGGGGTTCGGTCGTTTTCCGGACCCTCTAGGGCCAATCGGACATTGCGACCTCTGTCATTACCATGGTTATTCCGACGATTATTACCGTTATATCGTCCATTTCCTCTATAATTTGTATTATGGTTACCACCACGATTGTAACCGTTTCCGTTATGGTAACCGCGACCATAGCCTCTACGATTGTAGTTTCCATTACGACCGTGAGCAGGAGCGTGTCCTCCTCCTCTTGAATTGTAGAACATTATGCCCGATGCGTTTGCATTAGCATCTGTGCTTGAACCAACAAATTTAGAGATTACATCGTTCATGGTGTTAAAGTTCCCCGACACCATAATGAGTCGAACTCTTTCATTTGACGCATTTTTTGTGATTGATTTCACAGCTATTTGTGTGGAGTATTTCTCCGCCAATGAAGCTGTCAATCCTTCTGAGATGTACGCATTTGACAACGATTTTGTCAATTCTTCTATCTCATTCGCAAAAGCGTTAGCAGATTTGTTGTTCTGCCTAACGTTCAATATTTTAGCGGTGATCACTTCGGTGGATTCACCTTTTACCGCTGCCTTTAATCTCGCTATTATACCCTGTATAGTATTTTCTTCACCTATCAGGTTTCTTGCCGAGCCTTTTAGCTTTGTCTTAATAACATTTACAGCAACCAATTCGTGGGTATCCTTAACAGACTCCACTAAATTTAATGCATCCACAAAACTTTGTAGATTTTCCGATTTGCCATCAAAATCCGGTAGGATCTTTGTGACCAAACCCAGAAACTCCGTTACCGTTTGTGGCATGTTGCTATTTTCATTAACTTCACAATTGGAACCCGTAGAAGCTTTAACTTCTACTTTACAAGTAACCTCCTCGTGAAGTGTAATCGGTAGGTCGACCTCAATGTGTCTACGTGCTAAGACAGTGACGAGTTTATCACGAACGTCTGCGAAAAAATTATCCGCTGCTGCTTTGTGTGCCGCGGTTAAACGAGAATAATTTACGTTTAAAATTACTCGAATTTCCTCTAGGGCACTAAATAATATCTTTAGATGTTTTTCAACCGTTTCGTCCCTGGTAGGTCTATCGGTATTTAGACACTTAAATGACTTATCAAATCTATCCCTCACGAGTCTAACTTTAGCTACAATATCCAGCCAATCCATATGGTTGGCATATTAAAATGTACAAGTTTCTCTCTTTTTGCCTTACAAATAAGACAATTTAAATTGTATAAAGTTTTATTAGACATGAGGAGAGAGTTAAACCTTGTCAAGGCCGTTTGCCAAAGATGCGGCCCTCACGTAGCTCTTTCGTAACGACCTTTTATGAAGTTGGTAAATAGTCGTTAGAAATTGCATTGCGAGTATAGCTATTATAATTATAAAATATATAACCGGAAGCTGTACTTCCACTTTAACTTCATTTATTACGTTGGCGTTAGGTTTTTCGATCTTTGATTCCTGGCCACCCATCGTAATAATATTAAGTTTTCAATATCCGCTATGATTCAAATTTTTCTTCTTTTTTTTTTTTGTGTTAGTATAGCATGAAAGTAAAAAAAAATTCAGTTATGCCATAGCATCCCCTATCCGTCTCCTTCAGGAAAACAGATTGAAGTGGGTATGGCATAAATCAGTCATAACCTTTCGATGACTGTGAGATTTCTGTCGCGCTGTGGGAGGGTCACGTATGAGTCACCCCAGCCGACCGAAATTAAAAAAAATTCTGGTTAGTAAAAGTCTATTTATTTTCTTTTTTTTTTTTTTTAATTAATAATTACTATTTAAGAAAGTAGTACTCTTAGTGCCATAAAGTAATATGCTTTTAAAAATAAAAAATTATTTATTACCGTATTTACTAATTTTATTGGTGTTGTTGCTTCTGTTGTAGTTGCTGCTGTTGTTGATGCTGTTTTTGTTGTTGCTGTAGTTGTTGTTGTAATATGATGATCATATTGTCTTGTTTTCCTGGTGGTGTTTTGGCCACACCATCCTTGGGTTACCAGGAGTGGTACCCGGCAATATTTTGGCCATATTGCATCTTCTTTTTTTATATTTTTTTTTTTAAGTTTTTATCAATTTTGATTTTATTGTATAATGTGTTTTTTTTTTGTTTTCATTTTTGTTTTTAAATAACATCCAACGTTATTATATAGAAATTTTATTTTTGCATATTGCATACTGTTTTGTTTTTAAAAGTTTATTTTTTATTTTGTCTCTTTTTTTTTGATTTTTTTTAGTTTAAAAATTTCAAAATTTTCACTGGCACCAATTTTGTTTTCTTGTTAGTTTTTAGTTTGTTGTGTTAATTTTTTTTTCTTAATTTTTAGCACCAAACCAACTGTATGTTGCTGTGGTTCAACAGTCATTTTCATATAAGTTTTATTTTTGCAATTTCCGTAAACTTTTTTTTTTTGTTTTTTTTTTTTACTTGGTTCACTATACACTAATAGAGACAATCGCAGGATCGCCATGTGGAGTAAAATTAATAACAACTACATAGTTTTATGTTCGAATATGAACTGTTTGTTTATTTGTCAAACTTAAAGCTAGGTAGCTATGGAAGAGAGACCAACGTGTGTATAAAGACCGTGTGAATATTTACCTTGATAAAAATAAGGTATGAGGTGTTATTAAGTTACACCGTGTGAATTTGTATGGTCAGCAAAAGGCTGGCATTTAAAATGTTTAAGTCTGTCTGGCATTTCCATAGTTGGGACTATACATATGCCATATTCACGGTTGGGAATAATCACACGTTACAACATCTGTCCGTCACACTCAAACCTCTCTTGTATAGAAAATCATTCATTGAACCATGCCCAGTCAACAGAAAGCCAAGATTTAGGCCGAAGCCAAAATCCGGGTGCCTCATCACATACGTTACATCACTCAAAAAACAATACGTCGCTCTACCATTCATACTCTCATCCCATCTATTCTGCCACCTCGTAACCACACACTCTTCAAGCAACGCCTTTCGCTCCCTCACACCCAATTCACCAAAATCAACATCACTTAAACAGTCTTCCAACAGCATACTCATACCCCTCCTCATCTTGAAAGCTACGGCACGCCGCACTACTTCCAAGTCAAGGGGGGCCACTCCCACCAACACCTGTAAGGCATCCGTGGATACCGTACGACACACAGGCACACAAGCCAACAACATCACCCTCTGACACGACAATATCTTTCGATATCCCACAGCAGACCTGACCGTCTCGTACCATACTGATGCCCCGTAAGTTGCACAAGCAACAAACAGACCACCATATATGATGCGTACAGCACTCCTGCTGAGGCCCCAGTCACTCCTTAATACACGCCGAATCATGCCCACAACACCCAACAGTTTCATCCTCACACGCTCTATATGCACAACAAAATTCATTCTCTCCGACATTGTTACTCCCAAGTATTTGACTTGCGTCGAATACTTGAGACTAACTCCATTCACTCTGACAACCGGATTTCGACCAGAGGATAATTTGCCCTTAAGCAACATTATCTCTGTCTTATAAATCGCCACACACACCTACACTCTGACCCCAATCACCAACAAACACCATGGCCTCCTGAGCCATTCTCTCCACAGAAGCACGAGACTCCGCTTCAATAAGGATCAGGAGGTCATCCGCATACGCACAACATTTATACCGTTCCCCGAGTTGCCGCAGTAATGGGTCCATCATTAAATTCCACATAAATGGACCGCAGATAGACCCCTGCGGACAACCACGACCAACATCCATCCAAACGCATTCATTAACTAAAGCCACACACGCCCTCCTCCCAGAAAAATAACTACGCTAGAGGTCCATCTCCTGGTAGCCCACATCACGCAACCTCTCGAGCTCACTATTCCAGGACAGATAATCAAAGGCACCTTTGAAATCTACAAACACACCCAACACAGCGCTTGACATACAACCATGCATCCTCAACACTTTTACCCTTTCTAAAGCCAAACTGCCATTCGCACAAATCCCCATTCATAGTCTCCTAAAGCCGATGTATCATAATCCTCTCCAATACCTTGCCAAATACCGGCAGAAGACTAATACCGCTAGGCTTATCGGGTGACTTCAGAAGCACAAAGCACACTTCCACTCGCGTGGAAAGAAACCCTCATCCACACACCTGCCATACAACGACACCAGGTACTCAGGTACAACCTTCCAAATGTTCTTACACATTTCTCCGGTTAGCCCATCCATACCTGGTGACTTTCCACTCCTAACCAAACGCATACAATCCGCAATCTCACCTCTGCCCAAGGGCAGTTTATCAGGAAACCCCCCAATAGGAGGAAGAACTAGATCCACTGTCCTTGGGAAGAATTCGCTCAGTAAAACATCCACACACTCCCTCCAGGTCATCAACACCCTATCACCAACACGTAGCCCACTCACATCAACATTCTTACCCTTACTCCTACATATCCTATACACCCTACTCCACGGATCATCCCTGTTATCCCTCACAAACTCCCTCCATTCACTCTTTCACCCTATTAATCATCTTCTTATACTCACTCAGACACTCTCTAAACGCAACCCTATGCACATCCACATCACCGGCATTGGTCCGCCTGGCCCTTTGGAATCTCCTCCGCAGCTGCGGAACAGACCTCCGCATCAATCGTAACTCATTCGTCCACCATTTAACCCTCTTAGGATTTACCCTGCGGCACCTCCCAAGAAGAGTATCATTCACGCTCGTCACCCACTCCGTCAGTCGCCCAATCTGCCCATCCACACTCATTTGCTCAAATTCACTAATCGGCACCCTCGCTGCCGCATCCCTGACACACATACCATAATGCTCCCAATCCACATTGCAAGCACGCCATCGTACAACATTCACATCCCGTACCTCACTCACACCATGAGTGACAACCTCAATCAAGTTGTGGTCACTCACTCCAAATTCACTCACCTTCCACCCAAAGTCAAACCCACCAACCGCAACCCCATTCACAACAGTCACATCGATGTCACTCCTACCATTCGGACCATCAAACGTAAACAACTCACTCGGCTCATTCAGTACACTCAATCCATTAGACACAATCCATTCACATAGCTCGCTCCCCCTAGTGTGACTCCGATATCCAGGCGTATGCCGGGATACCTTACTGAACCACAAGACGGAGGTTGCATTCCCATCCATACCGAGGACAAGCGGAATGCTACTCGCAAGTAGTAGCACCGTGTCCATGTAGACCAAATAAAGCCCTAACTCCTCACCAAACTTACAATACATACTACACAGCAACAGCTTTCCAAACACACCCTCCACACACACCCAGTTCACTTACACTAACAACCATGCACTCAACAGCAACATCATTCACCACGACTGCAGAATTTCCTCTAAGATCAGGAAATACCCGCATAAAAGCAGGTGGTCCCCTTACACAACCATTGGTTGAATAAGGTTCCTGAACCAGAGCAAACCTGCAGCCCCATTCACACATACCTTGGCCCAAGTCACACATAGCAGCGTACATACCATGACAATTCAATTAAAAAATTTTGAAACCGGAATCCATTTTTAGTGTCTGGCCTTCGCCCGAGCAACCATTGCACTATACACCGGACATACCGGAGACGTCATGAAATGCCCCGATGCCATTCCCTTAAGCGCACAATTTTGACAATAAGGAGCATCAACGCACCGCTGCGCGACGTGTCCCGCCTGCCCACACCGGTAGCAAATGGCCTCCTTAAAGCGACATTCTCTAATAACGTGGTCGAAACCCTTACACCTGTGGCAACTCATAACCGGGTCACTCGAGTACACCCGGAACCCAAACCACTTCATATAGCACCGACCATAACCCAAAAGAGCGTCAATAGCGGTGTTACACCCCCTCTAGAACCACCGTAACCTCTCCGTCATCAGCCTTCCATGGTTTACTTACCATACGCACACCTTTCCTAAAAGCCGCAGGAGACATAACGTCCTTGAGGTTCAGCTCATACAGATCACCCATGAACTCGTCAGGAGTGATCTCCGAGTGAAGCCCACGGACGTTCACCTCAACACCTAGCCTGTCACTAACCGACACATCGAGCCCAACCTCGGCAAACTTCGGGTTACCGGCAATCCTATCTCTCTCAACAACCGGGGGGGTGCGGATGACCGCACGACCATCACGGGTAGACTTCACATCGTGCACACGGACACCCG
This sequence comes from Delia radicum, assembly GCA_021234595.1. Lineage (NCBI taxonomy): Eukaryota > Metazoa > Arthropoda > Insecta > Diptera > Anthomyiidae > Delia > Delia radicum. The sequence continues at coordinate 36,546,089 of CM037852.1, read as the reverse complement.
AAAGTGTTTTTCCAACCTGCTCCACGACCTTACCGGCGACTTCCTTCGGGTCAGCAGTACGCCGCTTACTGCTCACAAAGAGGGACCATGTCTCGACAGGTTTTCTTATCGAGGATGTTCCGGAAGTCGCTGAAGGTCGGGCTTCAGAAGGAGCAAACATCGGCACTTCAAACGCCGCACGCGCTGAGCCACCCGCAACTGGAAGGACGTCAAGGCGCCCCTCAGTCTTTCATTCTCGGCCACCAACAGCATTACCATCTGCTCGTACTGGCCAGCATACTCAACAACCTCACGAGCTACACCACCGTCCACCCTAGCGCCGTAGACGACACTAACAAGACCCGACGTCACCGACTTAAGTCGCGCAATAACAGCCAGCGTCGGAGCCCCCAGAAGCTGGGACACCCGCAGCGCGAGCGCTGGCTACACCAAGCGTGTCAGCCACACTGTCCGTCCCCGAGTCGCGCTCAACACCTTTAGCCTTCTTCCTCCTACCATCCGCCAACTTGGGGCTAACCAACTTGGGGAAATCCGCCCTCGTCATCCTAACCCTGGGAGGGGTCTCAAGCTTGGGCCTCTTCCCATCGACACCAACAGCCTTACCTACGCCGGTATCCCCTTCATCGTCCCCTAACTCACTATCAGAGTTCCTCACTATCCTACGCCCAGGAGGAGGAGCCACCATCGGCCCATCCACCTGTGACTCACTAGCAGCGCCCTCACTTATCCATTCACTAGCCGCAGTCGGGGTACCGTCTGTACTCCTACCCTTGCCACTACCACTCTTATGACGCGGCGGCATTACACCACCTTAGAATGCTATTCCCAGTAGAAAAACTAAGAATCACCGTGATTCCAGCACACAAATCACCAAAATTTTGGATCACCAAAATTTATTTCCGGAAATTAAAATTTTACCAAGTTTGACCTGGTAAAATTTCCTAAGTTTACCCAAGTTTACTTGGTAAACTTACCCAAGTACTTGGTAAAATTTACCAAGTTTTTCAAGTTTCACTTGATAAACTTACCTAAGTTTCACTTGATATACTTACCCAAGTTTTACTTGGTAAAACTTACTTGGTAACACTTTCACTTCACCACACTGACGTATTTGACAGTGTACCGACCAATATATTACCGCAAAAAGTGTTTGACCTTCAAGTCTATTTGTCTATGTCCAACGGAGCCCCTGTCCAGCGGAGTCTCACTTACTTTCACACTAATTGGGATCACTCACGTTAACGCAATACGCACAATTTAATTTATTCAAAAAATACTTCCGTAAACACGACCGCACTGTTCAACAATCAAACTGCTAATGAGTGGTTTTCAGGTAAGAATAGTCATTGTTTAACGTGAGTACCGGTCTCGAAGACATACCTCACGGTGCTCTTAACACTTGTTGAAATGTGGCATCCAACCAAGGCCCCCTTAACAAGACACTGAGCATCAGGTAGGGTTCCAGTTTTAGAGTTTGAATATTGGCAATTACTCATCCCACTGGGGAGGTCGAGGCCGATCTAAAACCTCTGCTTTGTTCTCTGGGTCACAGCACCCGGTTGAGGGTGCAACTCCACACTGAACACCGAAATGCTCTTCCTGCATATAGGCTAACCACAGCCACCACGAAACTTCCCGAAGGGCCGTTCTTAATAGCCATTACCGTAAAGGGCAATAGCTGAATCATGCAAGTAAACAAACATCCACGAACACATTGACATGTCACTGTATATATAATTACCAGACGAGTGACTTACTTCATCCATTTATACCATCCTTCGTTCCTTTCGCTTCATTCGCTCGTGGGGGCGTCCAACATCCAGGAATGAAATCCATCAACAGTACCACCAATCAACCAAGAAACAAACCAAACATCTTTCGCTCTATTTCGCTTCGTTCGCTCCATTTACTTCCTTTTAATACTTCGCTCTTCACTCAAGTCCCTTTCAGTCTCTCTACGACAGTATTGAGACGTCCAGGTATCATGAGACTTCTTCCGCCTTGCAACATTTCGCTTCACTCCTCTTCCTCGACAACCTAGTCATCCTTCTTCTCTTCCTTGGTTTGTTCTTCGGTCCACTGGCCATACTGCCTCTCGACCTCACAGCTTTCCGCTGTATCATCCGTACACTTCTTCTACCAGCTTCGTTCCAATAACGCCACCCATCGAGTATCACGTGTATACCTTGGACATGTCTTAGTTCGTATCAATTTACAAGCAGAGGATCCCTCTAAAGCACCCTTACGGCGGGCCAATGGATCCCGTGGTACCATATTACAGTCTTTGGTAAGACCTTGTAGCCGAAACTACTCCCACTTGAGTCCCAAAACAACTCAGCAGTGGTCTACCTTGATCAGCGAGGTCCACAAGTGCCGTGCCAATAGAGACCTCCCACTTGACGTTGCCCAGGTGAAACCACGCGGAGGTGATCGTTAGGCACTTGTTGCGACAAGCAGCAACTTTACACCCCTTTCAGGTGAGATAGTCATTGGTTTTACGTATGTTCCTGCCCTAAGGCTTTACACACGGTGCTCTTCACACAGGATCGAAACAATGCGTCGACCGGCGCCCCATCGCGAGATAAATCCCGTTCCGGTACCAATTCAGAGACTTGCATTTGGGCAAGAACTCTCTCCTTGGTTTGGAGTCGAGGCCTATCTAACACCTCAGATGGTCTATGGGTCACAGCACCCGGTTGAATGCAACTCCACATCGAGCACTATGCTCTCCCCGCGATTTTGGGTACAAACCACAGCCAACACGATACTCCCCAGTGGGGCCGCACCAGCAATCAGTCTGGAATAAATTCTAGGGGCTACTGATTCCCGTGGTACCAGAATATAGCCTCCGGTCAGGCTTCGTAGCAAGCTACTTCCAGTTGAGCTCCAAATAGCTCGGGACTGGTGGCCCACATCCAACACAATCACGCATACCATCCAATCCCTCAGTCACACATGGCCAACTAACTCATCCTTGCACGCCGCCTTCTAAACACTTCACACGCAAACTCACCCACTCTCCTCATTCTATCAGCATCCAAAACAACTTCACTAACATCCCACACATCACCTGTCCGTCTAATGCCCATACCGGCAAGATCTCTAATGTCATCATAAAACACACACTCGGCCAGCACATGCCTCCAGTCCTCAACACACCCACAATCACATCTGTCCGTCACACTCAAACCTCTCTTGTATAGAAAATCATTCATTGAACCATGCCCAGTCAACAGAAAACCAAGATTTAGGCCGAAGCCAAAATCCGGGTGCCTCATCACATACGTTACATCACTCAAAAAACAATACGTCGCTCTACCATTCATACTCTCATCCCATCTATTCTGCCACCTCGTAACCACACACTCTTCAAGCAACGCCTTTCGCTCCCTCACACCCAATTCACCAAAATCAACATCACTTAACCAGTCATCCAACAGCATACTCATACCCCTCCTCATCTTGAAAGCTACGGCACGCCGCACTACTTCCAAGTCAAGGGGGGCCACTCCCACCAACACCTGTAAGGCATCCGTGGATACCATACGACACACAGGCACACAAGCCAACAATATCACCCTCTGACACGACAATATCTTTCGATATCCCACAGCAGACCTGACCGTCTCGTACCATACTGATGCCCCGTAAGTTGCACAAGCAACAAACAGACCACCATATATGATGCGTACAGCACTCCTGCTGAGGCCCCAGTCACTCCTTAATACACGCCGAATCATGCCCACAACACCCAACAGTTTCATCCTCACACGCTCTATATGCACAACAAAATTCATTCTCTCCGACATTGTTACTCCCAAGTATTTGACTTGCGTCGAATACTTGAGACTAACTCCATTCACTCTGACAACTGGATTTCGACCAGAGGATAATTTGCCCTTAAGCAACATTATTTCTGTCTTATCCATCGCCACACTCACACCTACACTCTGACCCCAATCACCAACAGACACCATGGCCTCCTGAGCCATTCTCTCCACAGAAGCACGAGACTCCGCTTCAATAAGGATCAGGAGGTCATCCGCATACGCACAACATTTATACCGTTCCCCGAGTTGCCGCAGTAATGGGTCCATCATTAGATTCCACATAAATGGACCGCAGATAGACCCCTGCGGACAACCACGACCAACATCCATCCAAACGCATTCATTAACTCCATCTACACACGCCCTCCTCCCAGAAAAATAACTACGCCAGAGGTTCATCTCCTGGCAGCCCACATCACGCAATCTCTCGAGCACACTATTCCAAGACAGATAATCAAAAGCACCTTTGAAATCTCACGCAATCTCTCGAGCACACTATTCCAGGACAGATAATCAAAAGCACCTTTGAAATCTACAAACACACCCAACACATACTTCGACACACTCATTCCCACACAGCGCTTAACATACAACCATGCATCCTCAACACTTTTACCCTTTCTAAAACCAAACTGCCATTCGCACAAATCCCCATTCATAGTCTCCTGAAGCCGATGTACCATAATCCTCTCCAATACCTTGCCAAATACCGGCAGAAGACTAATACCCCTATAAGACCTAGGATTACTCCGAGGCTTATCGGGTGACTTCAGAAGCACAATCACCCTGGCACACTTCCACTCGCGTGGAAAGTAACCCTCATCCACACACCTGCCATACAACGACACCAGGTACTCAGGTATAACCTTCCAAATCTTCTTACACATTTCTCCGGTTAGCCCATCCATACCTGGTGACTTTCCACTCCTAACCAAACGCATGCAATCAGCAATCTCACCTCTACCCAAGGGCAGTGGGTCAGGAAACCCTCCAATAGGAGGAAGAACCTGATCCACTGCTCTTGGAAAGAATTCGCTCAGTAACACATCCACACACTCCCTCCAGGTCATCAACACACTATCACCAACACGCAGCCCACTCACATCAACATTCTTACCCTTACCCCTACATATCCTATACACCCTACTCCACGGATCATCCCTGTTATCCCTCACAAACTCCCTCCATTCACTCTCTTTCACCCTAACAATCATCTTCTTATACTCACTCAGACACTCTCTAAACGCAACCCTATGCACATCCACATCACCGGCATTGGTCCGCCTGGCCCTTTGGAATCTCCTCCGCAGCTGCCGAACAGACCTCCGCATCAATCGTAACTCATTCGTCCACCATTTAACCCTCTTAGGATTTACCCTGCGGCACCTCCCAAGAAGAGTATCATTCACACTCGTCACCCACTCCATCAGTCGCCCAATCTGCCCATCCACACTCGTTTGCTCAAACTCACTAATCGGCACCCTCGCTGCCGCATCCCTGACACACATACCATAACGCTCCCAATCCACATTGCAAGCACGCCATCGCACAACATTCACATCCCGTACCTCACTCACACCATGAGTGACAACAACCTCAATCAAGTTGTGGTCACTCACTCCAAATTCACTCACCTTCCACGCAAAGTCAAACGCACCAACCGCAACCCCATTCGCAACAGTCACATCAATATCACTCCTACCATTCGGACCATCAAACGTAAACAACTCACTCGGCTCATTCAGTACACTCAAACCATTAGACACAATCCATTCACATAGCTCGCTCCCCCTAGTGTGACTCTGATATCCAGGCGTATGCCGGGATACCTTACTGAACCACAAGGCGGAGGTTGCATTCCCATCCATACCGAGGACAAGCGGAATGCTACTCGCAAGTAGTAGCACCGTGTCCATGTAGGCCAAATAAGGCCCTAACTCCTCACCGAACTTACAGTACATACTACACAACAACAGCTTTCCAAACACACCCTCCACACACACGCACACACCCTGTTCACTCACACTAACAATCATGCACTCAACAGCAACATCATTCACCACGACTGCAGAATTTCCTCTGAGATCAGGAAATACCCGCATAAAAGCAGGTAGTCCCCTTACACAACCATTGGTTGAATAAGGTTCCTGAACCAGAGCAAACCTGCAGCCCCATTCACACATACCTTGGCCCAGGTCACACATAGCCGCATACATACCTTGACAATTCAACTGTAAAATTCTAAAAGAAGAATCCATTTTAGTGCATGGCCTTCGCCCGAGCAACCATCGCACTATAAACCGGACATGACGGGGACGTCATGAAATGCCCCGATGGCATGCCCTTAAGGGCACAATTTCTACAATAAGGAGCATTAACGCACCGGTGCGCGACGTGTCCCGCCTGCCCACACCGGTAGCAAATGGCCTCCTTAAAGCGACACTCTAACAACGTGGTCGAAACCCTTACACCTGTGGCAACTCATAACCGGGTCACGCGAGTACACACGGAACCCAAACCACTTGATGTAGCACCGACCAACACCCAAAAGAGCGTCGATAGCGGTGTTATACCCCTCTAGTACCACCGTAACCTCACCGTCACCAGCCTTCCATGGTTTACTAATCATACGGACACCCTTCTTAAATGCCGCAGGAGACATAACGTTCTTGAGGTTCAGCTCATACAGATCACCCATGAACTCGTCAGGAGTGATCTCCGAGTGAACCCCACGGACGTTCACCTCAGCACCCAGCCTGTCACTAACCGACACATCGAGCCCAACCTCGGCAAACTTCGGGTTACCGGCAATCCTGTCTCTCTCAACGACTGAGGGGGTGCGGATGACCGCACGACCATCACGGGTAGACTTCACGTCGTGCACACGGACACCCGAAAGTGTTGGTCCAACCTGCTCCACGACCTTACGAGCGACCTCTTTCGGGTCAGCAGTACACCGCTTACTGCTCACCACGAGGGACCATGTCTCGACAGGTTTCCTTGTCGAGGATGTTCCAGAAGTCGCCGAAGGTCGGGCATCAGAAGGAGCAACCATCGGCACTTCAAACGCCGCACGCGCTGGGCCACCCGCAACTGGAAGGACGTCAAGGCGCCCCCTCAGCCGTTCATTCTCGGCCACCAACAGCATTACCATCTGCTCGTACTGGCCAGCATACTCTACCACCTCACGAGCTACACAACCGTCCACCCCAGCGCCGTAGACGACACCAACGAGACCCGACGTAACCAACTTAAGACGCGCAATAACGGAGCCAGCGTCGGAGCCCCCAGAAGCCGGGACACCCGCAGCGCGAGCGCTGGCTACACCCAGCGTGGCAGCCACACTGTCCGTCCCCGAATCACGTTCAGCACCTTTAGCCCTCTTCCTCCTACCTTCCGCCAACTTGGGGCTAACCAATTTGGGGAAATCCGCCCTCGCCATCCTAACCCTGGGAGGGGTCCCAAGCTTGGGCCTCTTCCCATCAGCACCAACAACTTTACCTACGCCGGTATCCCCTTCATCATCTTCTAACTCACTATCAGAGTTCCTCACAATCCTACGCCCAGGAGGAGGAGCCACCGTAAGACCATCCACCTGAGACTCGCTAGCAACGCCCTCACTCATCCCTTCACTAGCCGCAGTCGGGGTACCGTCTGTACTCCTACCCTTGCCACTACCACCCTTATGACGCGGCGGCATTACACCACCTCAGAACGCTCTTCCAGTAGAAAAAACTAAGAATCACCGTGATTCCAGCACACAATTAGCAAAATTTTGGATCACCAAAATTTTTCTTCGAAAATCAAAACTTTACTAAGTTTGACTTGGTAAAATTTGCCAAGTCCCCCCGGTAAAAAATTTACCAAGTTTTCAAAAATTCACATAAGTTTACTTGGTAAATTTACCCAAGTACTTGGTAAAATTTACCAAGTTTTTGAAGTTCCACTTATTAAACTTACCTAAGTTTCACTTGGTAAACTTACCTAAGTTTTACTTGGTAAACCTTACCTGGCAACACTTCACCACTTTCACTTCACCGACGGTGTTACCGAACACACACACAATTCCACAACTCAAACGAATGACCTTCGAGCCAGAGATTGCCCTTCAAAATTGTCTTGCCAGCGGAGCCCCAGTCAACGGAGTCTCAACTTTATATACGTTTCGAGTAATCGCACTATTACACTTCAATTCACAAATTTAATTATTTAAACACTTCCGTAAACACGTCTTTACCATTCAACAATCAAACTGAGAATGGCTTTTCAGGTGAGAGTCGGCTTCCTTCTTTGCCGGCTGTTTCTAGTACGGGTGTGACAGATAGTAAATTGTCTGTTGGAGAACAGGTGTCCGCGTCTGCGCCACCTAAAATGACCGTTCCGCCGGTTATACCTAAGGCTGTGGAGACATGGTCAGTTGTAGTCAGGGGAAAGAGTGGGGTGTGCTAAGGAGGTAGTTCAGAAAGTAAAGACTGAGGTGGGTCCGACATTGGGTGTGCGTGTGCACGATGTTTTTCCTTTGCGAGATGGAGGGGCGGTCATAAGGGCCCCCTCTGTAGCGGAGAGGCAGAAGCTCGTAGCGAACGCAAAGTTCAATGAAGTAGGACTTGAGGTTTCTGTGAGGGATAAGTTAGGACCGAAGGTTGTTGTACAGAAGGTTCCAGCGGAAATTTCGGTGGACGATTTTATGTCAGATTTGTATGCGTTAAATTTGGATAGATTTATGAGCCTTGAGGAGTTTAAAAAGGCTGTACGCCTGGTTTCACGTCCGTGGAAGTCTGCTGATGGTTTCTTCAATGTCACCTTGGAGGGTAGTACTACATTAGGTGCTACATTAAATGGTTCTCGTGTAGAGTTCGTAGCTACGATGAAGTCCCTTGCTGTTATCGTTGTTTGGGCTTTGATCACCAGATCAAAGATTGTAAGGCAAAGGAAGGAAGTTGTCGCCACTGTGGCCAGGCCGGGCACGTTGCTTCGCGCTGTACTTTCAGCGTTCGTTGCCGTAACTGTGCTTTGAGGGGTCATCCTGCTGACCATTATATGTTGTCTAAGGAGTGCCCGATTTATGGCGCTAGGGTTAATTCACGCCATTAAAATGGATACAACAGGTTTTAAATTTTTGCAGCTTAACTGCCAAAGATCGTTTGCTGGGTGCGGCTTTTGTGTAAGAGCCGTATGCTACGGCTGGCCAGATTAGGGTCTTCCTATCGGCATGCGTGCTTTCACTTATGTAGGGGCTAAGGCGGCCGTGATTGTAAGTGAATTAGGAGTTTGTATTTCTGCTGAGGGTTCTTTTGGTAGGGTATTTCTTTATAGTTTATATTGTAGGTTTGGCGGGCCGTTAGAACCGTACTTAGGATATATGGAATCAGTGCTGCTCCTTGCGGGTGGTTTTCCACTGATTTTTGGCCTTGATGCAAATGCCTGTTCTCACATGTGGTATAGCAAGATGGGCAGGAATGCTCCTGCTCAACAAAGCTATGCCCGGAGAATAGTGCTTGGCGAGTGGTTGATCGCGAGAAATGCTCATGTCTTAAATGAGCCGACCGGTCTTTATACCTTTGATGTGCCTTGTGGAGTTAGTGACATCGATGTCACTTTCGCTAATAGTTTGGCTAGTTCGAGTTTCACGTATAGGTGGTCGATTAGGGAAGATTGGGGAGTGAGTGATCATAACCTCATTGAGGTTATGGTTGGTCATGCGCGACGCGAGGTGGAGGGCAATGGACTCCGGCGTTGGGGCCGTCCCAGTGTTAGTTGGGAAAATTATGCCGTGTTCTTTAAGGAAATGGTATTAGAGATGTCCTTGGCAGATTTTTCGGATCTGTCTGTGGATGAGCAGGTTGCCAGGTTGGATGACTGGTTAGTTTGCGCAAACGATACTATTGGTCGTTGGCGTGGGCCTAGGCTCGGTAAAGTTAAGTGGTGGACCAGTGAGCTGAGTTCAATGCGTCGGAGAGTCCGTCGTCTCAGATCTTCGTATCAGAGAGACAGGCGTTCTGGCGCGGAGGACCTAGCTCAGAGGAAAGCTGCTTACTCTGCTGAGCTTAGAGTTTATAAGGATGCAATTGCTAGGGTTAAGGAGGCCGAATGGCGAGGATTTGTGAGGGAAAATAGTGATGATCCTTGGGGTAGAGTATACAAAATTTGTAGGGGTAAGAGTGGGAAGTCGGAGGTCGCGTCTCTTAGCGTCGATGGAAATGTCCTGTCGTCGTGGAGTGAGTGCGTGGAGACTTCGATGGCTAATTTCTTTCCGGGGTCGGGTGATCAGTTTTCACCAGTTTCACTGCGAGATGCTGTTCCTCCTGCCTTGGAAAGGGATGAAGTCACTCAAAGTGTTTTTCGTGGTAGGTGTAGAAAGTCTCCTGGTATTGATGGTATGACTGGAGAGATGTGTAAAAGCATCTGGAAGGCCATACCTGAGTACTTGAAGGCTATATTTAGGAGGTGCTTGTTTGAAGGCTATTTTCCTGCGGCTTTGAAGACAGCTCGTGTCGAAGTGCTGCGCAAGTCTCCCGATAAGGTTAGGAGTAATCCAGGATCTTATCGGGGCATCAGTTTGCTCCCAGTACTTGGTAAAGTACTGGAGAGAATTATGGTGTCTCGACTTAGGCAGCTCGATGTTGCGAGTGTCTCTGAGTGCCAGTACGGATTTAAGGAAGGTAAAAGTGTTGACGCTTTGTTATACGTTCGTGATTGCGATAGTGCCTATGTCCAAATATGTCTTGGGCATATTTGTGGATTTTAGAGGTGCTTTTGACTATTTATACAGTGGAAGGCTATCATTGATAGGTTGGAAGAAATTGGCTGCCGCGAGATTGGTATCTGGCGGAGCTATTTTGAGAATAGGAAGGCTTGCGTGGTAGGTGCAAATGGTACAGTCTTTAAAAATTTTGCTAGAGGCTGTCTGCAGGGGTCTATCTGTGGTCCATTTATTTGGAACCTTATGATGGACACTCTGTTGCGGTCACTTGCGGGTTCTTTCAGGCTGTGCGCATACGCAGATGATCTGCTCATCCTTGTCGATGGTGAATATCGTTTTGATCTTGAGACTAGGGGTGGGCAGGCCATGGATGTTGTTGAATCGTGGGGTAGGAATGTAGGTGTTGCAGTTTCTAGGGAAAAGACAGTGATGATGCTTCAGGTAACACTAGTCGCAGATATGTGACTGAGGTCAAGTATCTGGGATTGGTGATGTCTGAAAGGAGGAACTTTATGGTTCATCTTTCTCATATTAGAGGGAAGTTGGGTTCTGTTGCTGGTGTCCTTAGGCGTGTTCTTAGGAGTGACTGGGGTCTTAACAGGCGTGCGGTACGTATCATATACGAGGGCCTATTTGTTGCTTGTGCAACATTTGGTGCTCCGATATGGTACGAAACTGCTATGACTGTTACGGGCAGGAAAAAGATTCTGACGTGTCAAAGGGTGGCTTTGTTGGCATATTTGCCTGTCTGTAGGACTATCTCTACGGAGGCTTTGCAGGTGTTGTTAGGGGTTGTGCCCCTAGATTTGGAGGTAATACGTAGGTCTGTTCCTTTCAAGCTTCGGAAGGGATTACCTCTTTTGGGTTCTGATTGATTTTCTGCGGATGATGTAGCTGGGTTAGACAGGAAAGAGGTAAAGAAGGTTTTGGATGGTTGTGTCATCAATAGGTGGCAAAGTAGGCTCTGATAAGGGTCGTGTGACATTTTCGTTTGTGCGAAATGTCACCTTTGTTAGGGACCATCATCAATTCAGTTTCGGACTTGGCCTGGGTTACTTTTTGATTGGACATGGTTCTTTCAATGCATTTTTGCATTGTAGGGGCTTGTCCAAATCTTCCAGGTGTTTGTGTGGAGCTGATGTTGAGGATTTTATTTATTTCATTAATCAATCCGAAGCCAATAAGGCCTAATGATTGATAGATATGTAATTACAATGACATGAATACATCCTTAGACTAATTTTATTATTAATACCTTAAATAAAAAACTAAATCTTTATACATAACATTTCAATCACTACCAACAAGGTCTTACAATTTAATAACAATGCCACCTGGATAAATTGTTTCAAAAATTGATACGAACACCGGAGGAGTCAAATAATAGAAATAATATAATGGATATATAGGAAGACAGATTTGTCAGTTCAACACACGATTGGAAATAATGTTAATTAATGCTATAGGTTTTTCACCACTATTTCTTTAAATTTATTTACTGAATGTGCAAAATGTCTCTCATCATAAGAAATAACTGTTTGTGAGTTCCATAATCGAACCACACGTACTGCAAACGATGTTTGCATCAACAAGGTTTAAAATCTAGGGAATACCAAACCCCTGTAATATATCTGATGTGCCGGTTGGTATGGCAGTGAAATATATAAGCGAGTTTTCATGTGTTGTTAAAAACTGATCCTTTATTTAAATTTTACCCTGCTTATAAAGCTAACATGAGAATAATGCTTAGCCTAAAATTGAGTTACTTTCTAAAGTCACTCGATAATTTATAATTATTATATTACAATTATTTTACATTTAATTCTATATAGCTACCAAACATTTGTACCGAGGTCGCATGATTTTAGTAAGCAAAATATCAAATCATTGATTTGATATTGAGTGTATTCTAAATTCTACTAAATTGGACATAGAGTGCATTTCCAAATATTGAGTGCATCTCAAGTGTCCATAGTCCAATTGTTTATTTCGTTCTGTTTTAATTTCAAATTGAAATCTAAAACCTTTGCCCCAGTTATGGCATAGAACGATGAACTGTTCAAAATATTATTGACCTTGCCGTATACAATACAAATGTTTTGTCGCTTGCTTATTTTTATGCTTAGCTGTTCTAATTTATTTAATATATTTTTGTGTGTGTATAGTTTTTATATTCTTTGAATGCAATTGAACACGTTGTATGCATGACTAATTAAAGTTTGTTTACTTTGTATCATGCATACACTACACCCCTTACCCTACTTGAATTGGCGAAACTAAATCTATCTAGAAGATATTGTGGTGCACCATACTTAAAAGTTTTATGAAACAGAGACAGTATTCGTAGATTTATAAAGTTATCAAAATCTACACCTAAAAACTTAATTAAGAACGGGGTTATGGGATTACGATCTAGATATCCTATACCATATATCGTATCATCCTGTGAAAACATAGTTTTATTTTATGCAGATTATCCCTGGAAGATGACAAATTTTTATACCAACACTCATAATAATCTATAGGTAAAATACACGAAAACCGTTGTTCATTTTACGAAAGTTTTGGTTATTTTGACATTACGAAAAAATTTGTAGAATATACAAATCACATTTCGTAAAGTTTTGTAAAAACTTTTTTTAAATAAAAAATGTGGTGCATACCTTACGGGTTTATTTTAAAATTAAAAAAAAAAAAAAATGTAATGGTGCCACACCAGAATCGAACTCACGATTTCAGTGACGTCCTGCTGTGTTGAAGTACAATTTACACCAAAGTAGCTGATGCAATACAACAAACTAAAAAGGAACTTAAGTCGAAAATATTATGAAATTTTTATGAAAACTAGAAAAATATGCTACAAATATTTAATAAAACAGGTAAAATGGCCATTAAATATTTTTATTATGTTTATTGAACTAAATAAAATAATATAATTTTTTTATAAATATATCAAATAATATATTAAAAAACAAAATAAAACTTAAATAACAATTTCAAACTAATTGCTTTTTATTATTAAATATTTTATCTTTTTAAATATTTGTTTTATTGAATTTCATACTAAGCCCGGCAAATAAAGTGGAAGTAGTGTTTTCGGGTCCTCTTTAACTTGTTTTAGGATCCTCTTTATTAAACAAAATACAAAATATCCATTTATATCAAAACACAAAAATAGTAATAATGAAATAAAAAAATAAAACATAGAAATTTAAAAAACATTAATAAACAAAAAAAAAAAAAATATAAAAACTAAAAAAAAAAAAAAAAATTGTCCTGGCCAGGAGTTGAACTCGCAACCTTCTGATTGCAAATCCGACCTCTAACCACATCAACATCCATATGTAATATTTGTAACATTACAATTTTTTGTACAATGTACTAAAAAAATATTACGAAATCATGTTTGTATTTTTTACGAAATTTGTAAATTTATATAATTTGTTTTATACAAAAGTTTTGTAATATAAACAAAATGTTTGTACATTCTACGAAAAAAAATTTACGAAAAATATATTTGTATTTTTAAGCATGGATTATTATGAGTGAACGATTAGGTATAAAAATTTGTCATCTAAATGCTCAAAGCCTGAATAATAAGGTTGATGAATTCAGATTCATTTTTGAGAATTCAGGGATTGATGTAATTTGCGTATCTGAAACATGGTTGCAGAAAGATACTCCTGATAGTTTTATTAACCTAAATGGTTACAACACATTCAGAGCTGATAGGAAGACTCATGCTGGTGGCGTTGCCGTTTTCGTTAGAAATAATATTAACTGTAAACTTGTTTGTAAATCTGTCACGAAGGATATCAATGAATCTCGTCATTAGGCAGAAAACTTCTTTTAGGCTCCGTATATAGGCCTAACCGTCATATAAAAATGGAAGAATTCTTCTCTAAATTAGGCTCCTTAGCAGTGACATGCAATGATTTAATAGTATGTGGTGATATAAACTCTAACTTGCTTATAGAGGACACTTTAATAACTGAAATGTTGGAAATTGGACTTACTCCCACAAATACTATACAACCAACACACTTCACTGAAACAACAAGCACTCTTATTGATGTTATCTTTGTCGGAAGTACTTCCCATGTACAACTGTATGATCAAATATCTGCACCTGCCTTCTCTAAACATGATCTTATATTTCTGTCGTATGACTTTAACTTGTATATTGAAGAGGAAACATATACATACAGAGACTTTAAAAACATTAATATGGACTTGTTAAATGATCAATTTTCTCATATCCATTGGAATGAAGTCTACTCTATGGCCACAGCTGACTCCAAACTGTCGTTTATTGAATCCAGCATTGCTCAGCTCTATAATTTAACAGTACCTGAAAGAACTCAACGTATAACCAACAAGACTAGGCCATGGTACACACCTGAAATCAAGTCGTTAACTGAGAATAGGGATCTGGCTTTCTCACGTTGAAAACGCTTTAAAACCACTATGTTACGTGAAGAATATCGAAGGGCTAGACGTGATGTTAATAATTTAATAAGAAAAACTAAATCAGAATACTATACAAACAGATTTTCAAATGCGGCTAACACTAAGCAAACATGGAGGACGATAAAAGAAATTGGTATTGGAAAATCCGTAAAAAAAGCCAATAACTTGATCAACGTAGATGAAATCAATGAAACTTTTGCCAATCTGCCCATGGTACCACCTGATCCAAGTTTTTACAACTTTAATAATTATGTTACCAACACCCCTCAGTTTCAATTTGAATGTGTGAGCCAAATCGCCGTGTATAACTGTTGCTTAAGTATAAAGTCTAATGCTGTTGGATCAGATAATGTTCATCCAAAATTCATAAAAATTCTTCTTCCTAAACTCTTCCCTTACATAACAGATCTCATAAATACTGCTATAATAACCATCTCGTTTCCACTTAACTGGAAACATGCCAAGAAAGTTTTGGAAAGACTTTTGCACCAGCAGATGAACAATTACCTAAAAAGATATAGCCTTCTCACAGATAAGCAATCTGGATTTCGTCCAAAACACAGTTGTGTTTCTGCCCTATTGAACGTTTCCGAGGACCTGAGACAAAATATTGATAATGATGAAATAACTTTTCTGGTTTTACTTGATTGTGGTAAACCACAATATCCTGTGCGACAAGATGAAATCAATGTTTAATTTTTCCGACACTTCAGTAAAATTGCTAAAATCCTATCTTTCTGGCCGTACTCAATCTGTATGCATTGATAGCTCTACATCGAAAAAACTTGCTGTGACAAGAGGGGTACCCCAAGGATCTATTTTGGGACCTCTTCTTTTCTCAATGTATGTGAATGATCTTCCTACCCATTTGGACAACTGCAACGTGCATTTGTATGCAGATGATGTCCAGCTCTACCTAAGCACCCCAATAAGTGAACTTGATGAGTCTCTTAGTAAACTTAACATGGATTTAAATCGCATTCACCGATGGGCGACAGCCAACGGCCTTTGCATAAACCCCAATAAATCTAAATGCCTTCTAATTTACAAAAAAACGTTTAATTCCACAAAAGATTTGGATATCACACTGAATGGCCAAAAAATTGAGATTGTCAAATCTGTCAAAAACTTAGGAATCATTTTTAATGAAACTCTTACCTGGTCAAATCACGTCAACACCATTGTAGGGAAAACATATTCAATGCTACGTAGCCTTTGGGTAACCAGGTCCTTCACATCTCTGGAAACCAGAAAACTTATTGCAAATTCATACCTTATGCCCAGCCTTCTCTATGGCTGTGAAATTTTTGCTAATAGTGACTCTACCAGTAAACGAAAACTGAATGTAGCTTATAACAACATCATTAGATATGTCTTTGGACTAAGTAAATATGCCGCACTATCACCGTATTACTCGAAACTTCACGGAATAACTCCTCCAGCGAAAACAGCACACCATACAGTGACTTTGAGCGGGTGTAATGGCTCTTCGTGGGTTACACGCGGATTTTCAGTGCCCCAGAAGCGTAAATTTTGCTTATTTACGTACCCGTGGAAATCTGCGACGAAATTCACGTTGTGCCAAAGTCACCGACCGATTATTGGTCAAATAAATAGTCACCAATATTCCGCGTTCTGGAGCAGTGTAGCGTAACATTGTTTATTAACGTGTATTTCGCATGTGTTTACTACACAAATGTCAAAACAGAACTGACATTAGGGGCCAATCGCAAAATTTATAGCATTTTCTGATAGGAGGATTACTTTTGCACCACCTTGTAGAAGTAAAGGCATTATAAGGGTGTGTCCTAACTTTTTCCTCATAAAAAATGGTAATCTGTTGTTTATTGCATATAGTCTTTTAAGAACTATGGATACTCGGCTTATTGTGAAATTAATGTGATAATTAAAAGTCATGTTGCAATCTATTCGAAAACCAAGGCTTTTGTAATGGTCCACCTCTAATATTTGTTCTCCGTTCATTCTCAAAGTGATTCCGGACGAAATTTTATTAAAAAATATAACCCTTGTTTTTGATGGGCTTAAATTCAAATAATTTGCTTCAGACCATTCCGATATTCTATTCAGATCTTCGTTCATTCTGTCAGCAAAACGCGGAATATCATTAGACTGTGATACACCAACAACCTGCACATCATCCGCAAAAATATGAGCTATACTAAATCGGCAACAGTGGAAAAAATCGTTCATATACATAGTAAAAAATAGCGGACCCAAAATTGATCCCTGTGGGATTCCTCTGTGTCTTATTAAGTGAGTTGACATTAATGCGCCACATTGTATAAATTGTTTACGGGTACATACGAAAGAATATGCCATCTTGCACGCTGACGATGTAAAGCCGAATGATTCGTATAACTTTTTTATTAAAACTTTATGACTTATTGCATCAAATGCCTTACTATAATCAAGAAATACGACAGCTGATTGTCCGCCCCTATCCATACATTCTCTTATTCTCTCCGTAACATCTATTGTAAGAGTTGTTGTATTATATTTTGATCTATATACAGATTGAAAATCTGATATCATTTTGTTTGATTCTAAATGATCACGCATCTGATCTCTCATTATAATTTTGACTTGACTTGATTGATTCGTCGCTAAAAATAACGGTGTCCCATTGAATTTGTACCCAAGAACGTCTTTGCTTTGCCCACAACAAACGTTTTTTTCATTTGAAGTGCAGTAAGTAAGGGTTTTTCTCTGGCCTAAAAAATAGTTAAGTTTCAATAAATATTTTTTGCATTACCAGGTTATTGTTTCACTTACTTTATAAAAAACATAATCTATTTCTTCATTTTCTGACGCGTCCATTCACGTTTTACGGGTTTTCCAATTGTTTCGGACCCCTTTGAAGCTATGTCTCTAACAGTGCTTCGACGATTTTTTTTTAATTATAGCCGCTAATGCTCTTTTATCGCGAAACGTTATTTTGGAGACCGGGACTCTATTCGCAACGTTATTGCAGTAATTCCCATTTTTTTAGTATTTCTGAACAATACTTTGTATTGTAGATCTGGGGAGCTTAAGATGAATCCCGATTTGAATTTGTCGTTAATTAGTAATCGGATTTCTTCACAAATTGGCTTACCTCGTGCCATCGTTTAGAAAAGAAAGATTTTTTCTTCCACTGACATTTGTTTATTCTAATATAACGGTACATTTGTATAATTTGTTTATATTTCCATTTTTATAGTTGTTTCCAGCTGATTTTTACACTGAACGAATTACTAATGGTCAAATTAATATTTACAAATAATAAACTACTTTAGTTTAATTTGCGTTTTCAAAATATTTTTTATGAAATGTGAATACATTTTTTAATTAATATCAAGAACACAAAATCAACTTTCAGAAAAATGCAACTTTGTTAGCGTAGTTAACATTATTTCATTATAAAAGTGGCCATTTGTGTGGTACAGTCAAACAATATTTGGTGTACGAATTAATAGCGGTTAGGGCTTGTATACAATGAAAAGAAAAGTAATTGTCTACTGAATTGTCAAACGTGAGCTGTGGTTCATTTGGTATAGGAGGTAATATAGACGATGCATTAAATTCATTTATATCGATGTCATTAGACTGGGAAATATTGGTAGTTACCCCAGAATATCGTAATTTTGCCCACATCTGAGATTGTGAACAATTATCAAACATTCTAACCGCTGACCTAGATCTGTGATTCCTTATAATTGACTTTAGTTGATTCCTGTAAAAACAATATGTAGCCCTATTTCGATCACATCGATTTTCCTGATACGCTCGATACGCAAAATCTCTTCTTTGTCTATGAATTCGTATTTCCTCATTGTTTAAACCAGTTATTATTATTATTTTTATTTATAAAAACTCTTTCTGGCACAAAAGCTTCAAAAATTATTGAACTCATGGATTCAGCTAATGTGTCAGAGTCTGAAATTTCGTAAAATAATGAATAGTCGATAGATTGTAGATAATTCAAGCAACCTTCAACGTCTAAACTTTTGTAATCCCTGTACTTAAATTTATTGTTTTGTTCGGTAGTTGGGAGTCTATATGACAGATAAATCATAGCATGTCCTGAGTTCAAGGCTGGGACTTGAAATTGTCCCTTTCTAGTAACTTAATCAGCATTTGACACCTGAGCATGTGTGGGACAACTGTTGGGAAGAACCTCCAAGTTGTTATTATTACAAAAGTTTCTGACTATCCTTGCATCACTAAATAGGTTAGTATTAAAGTCGCCCATTAAAATTACGTTCTCATATCTCACTGCAACATCGGCCAAAACCTGCTCATGACTCGCAAAGTTCCCATGAGGGAGATAAATTCCACCAATAAGTAGTTTTACAAACTGACTTGTTTCCACCTCGACAAATATTGCCTCACATTTACCCTCGTCTCTATGTTCATGTATAAATTTTGCTTTGTACTTTTTAGAGATATATATACCCACACCACCCCCTTTTTTTTATCCTAGCTCTTATGTCCTCTTGCCCTCTTCTCACATTGGTGGTATCGTCACTGCACAGTTTGCTACCCTTCTAGTACTAATATCGATACTTAATTCTTCATTCCCTATCCTATTAAATCCTTCGATAGACACTGCACTATCTAATATATAATTTCGAAACCATGTTTCTGATACACCTAACACATCTATAACAGAACCCTGGACAAAATATCATCCAACTTGGTGGAATTCCATCTAGGAGATAAACTTTGAGCGTTTATATGCGCCACATTTAGACCATTATTTGGTAAAACCGATCTAAGAAGTGTGTTATCACTGACTACCGGACCTAAATTATCCAACATTAATATATAGATCCTCCCTAGACGTTCGCATCAATTCTATAAAACTTTTAGTTTTACTCATTAAAATTCGTAGGTAATTGTAAGTAATCGAGTGTAATGTAAAAAGTATAATTTTAAACTTATTTGTAAAAAAGTATTTTAATAGTAGCTTAATATTAAAAGTTTCAAAATTTTTTGTATAAATCATCACGCAAAAAAATATATATTGTTACGATTTAGCCTTTTATAAATCGTGTTTTGTTTAATTCCCGTGAATAAACAATTTTACGGATTCTTTTATTTGCAAAATAAAACACTTTTTATTTTAATTTTAACTTTAGATTTATTGAATAACCGTTCACACTAAATTAATTAGCTTGTAGCTTAAGGTGATAGTTATCGCTTCACGTTTCGATTACAACTTAACGACTTCGACGATTTAATACGACTGACTCATTTATTCGCGGCCGCACTGGTATTTATACCAGTTGGCAATCACTTCTAGAAAAAGCTCGACTGATCTGGCAATTACTGGTTACAGAATAGTAGCAATTTTGAATTTAACGGAAAATAGTGATTGTTTTGACTGTATTTCATAGTGTTGCCATCTTGCTGTTTTATATTTAGCAACAAGAATCCCCAAATTCGTAACACTGCCGCCCACTTAAGCTGTTCGTCCCGAATAGGCACACTATCTCCCTTTCCGTAATTTGCTAGTCGTTCAAGATGGACCACCTTCTTTTAGATCTTGGGCTGTTGTACTTCTGGATCCTGTAGACAACATCGTTCAACTTCTTGATCACTCGGTAAGGCCCATCCCAATGCGTCTGTAGTTTAGGAGATAATCCTTTCTTTCGTTGTGGGTTGAAAAGTAGAACCAGCTGACCTCAGTGAATCCCTCAGAGTTTGCGGCTCGGTCGTATCTGGCTTTCATCTTATCACTGGTCATTTTAATTCGACCGCGCACAAAGTCATGTAATTCATTCAAATTTTCTTGCGCTCGAGAAGAGTTTTCCTCGTTCCCATCTAACGGTGTAGGCTTAAAGCCAAATTCCAAATCTCCAGGCAGTCTCAATTCGGATCCAAAAATAATTTTTGCTGGTGTTCTAGAGGTAGAGTCATGCACAGCCGACCTATATGCTAATAAAAATTTTTGTATGTGCTCGTCCCAGTCTTTCTGATGGGCGCTCACCACTTTTCGCAAGTATTCTTCCAGAGTGCGATTAAATCTCTCGACCATGCCATCAGACTGTGGATGAAGTGGCGTTGTCCGGGTTTTTCTTATGCCATATAGCTCACACATTTCCTTAAACACGCCGGATTCGAAATTTCTACCTTGGTCAGAATGCAATTCTATTGGAACACCATAACGGCACACCCAGTTGTTCACAAATACTTCCACTACCCGTTTTTGCTTCTTGGTTGGGGATGGCGTATACCCTCTGGCCATTTGCTAAAGTAATCCATTACTACTAGCACATATCGGTTTCCAGCGTTGCTTACAGGAAATGGGCCTGCAACATCCATCGCTATCCTCTCAAATGGCGCACCTGAGTTGTATTGCTGAAGTAGTCCTCGACTTCTCCTTACTGGACCTTTGGCCGCGATGCATTCTGTGCAGTTTGCTATCCAATCGGCTACAGCTTGTTGACATCCAACCCAATAAAACCGCTGTTTTAATTTTTCTAGGGTTTTTGTTATGCCTAGATGACCTCCACTGGGACCATTATGGAACTCTTTCAATACTTCATTCATCTTAGAGGACGGCACGACTATTAAATTAGATGAAGATTTGCCGTCTGCACTCTCCCACGTGCGATATAAGCAACCATTTACCAGTTTCAAACTATTCCATTGTGCCCAATAAGATTTCAAAAGTGGTCCCTCTGCTGATATTTCATTGCGGGTAGGTCTTCTGTCTTCCTCTTTAGCCACTACAATTTTTGACAGGATTGGGTCATTCCTTTGCGCTGTTGACCAGTCTTCTTCCGATTCTATTTGCATTAGCCGAATATCAACTACACATTCTTTCTTTTCGGCTTTAACGCAATGTCTGCACTCCAAGTTACAGGGTCGCCGCGAGAGGGCATCCGCATTGCTGTGTTTTGTACCTCCCCTGTGCTCGATATTAAAATCGTAGCTCTGCAGGCGTTCAATCCAGCGCGCAAGTTGTCCTTCAGGATTTTTAAATTGTAACAGCCATCTAAGTGCAGCATGGTCAGTCCTCAGCGTAAAATGTTGGCCATACAATACTTGTGGTAATGTTTTATGCACTCTATTACCGCCAGCAGCTCGCGTCGCGTAACACAATAGTTCCTCTCAGGCTTCGAAAGTATTCGGCTGTAATAGCCAATAACTTTTTCTGTCCCGTTGACCACCTGTGAAAGCACGCCTCCTATTCCGTAGCCGCTCGCATCGCTATCTAGCACAAATTTTTCTCCAGCGATGGGATATGTCAGAACTGGTGCCGTAGACAACAATTCTTTTAGCTTTTGGAACGCACTTTCCTGTGCTTCACCCCCACTGGTACGGTCTCGACTTTTTGGTCAGTTCATGTAAGCTGGCGGCTATGCTGGCAAAATTTGGTACGAATCGTCGGTAGTAAGTGCAAAGACCCAGAAAACTTCGCAATTCATGAAGATTTTTCGGGCGAGGCCAGTCCTTTACAGCTCGTATTTTATCTTCATCAGTAGAAATGCCGTCTGCTGTTACAAGATGACCAGATATTTTACCTCTTTCTGGAACAGTGTGCATTTCTTTATGCCAAGTTTTAGTCCTGCCGATGATATACGTTTAAAGACTTCAACCAGGTTTTTGAGATGTTCATCAAAAGTCTTTCCTATGACAATTATGTCATCAAGATACACCAAGCATGTTGTCCAGTGAAGTCCCTTTAATACACGTTCCATAAGGCGTTCAAATGTGGCCGGAGCATTGCAGAGTCCGAATGGCATAACTTTAAACTGCCACAAACCTTCACTTGTACTAAAGGCGGTTTTCTCTTTGTCTTTATCTGCAATCTCCACCTGCCAGTAACCACTTTGCAAGTCTAAGGTGGAAAACCATTTGGCTCCGGCAAGCGTATCCAAGGTGTCATCGATCCTAGGTAGTGGATAGCTGTCTTTCTTGGTGACGTCATTTAATTTTCTATAATCGACACAAAATCTGGTACCCGCCATCTTTCTTTTTCACCAAGACCACTGGCGAGCTCCAAGGACTTGAAGATGGTTCGATTACGCCGTTCTGCTCCATTTCGTTTACTATCTCTTTCACCTCATTTCGTTTTGCGAGGGGTACACTTCTGGGCGCTTGTTTTATTGGTCTTGCTTCGGCGGTGTTTATTTCGTGCTTTACAATTGCTGTTCTACCTTGATTTTGGCTTTTTAAGGCAAAAACAGATGCATGCTTTTTAAGTAGCTGTTTCGCCTTATTCTTGTCAGGCGCTGCTAAACCGGCTATCCATTTTCCCATATGTTCGTCTAGTATTTCACGTTCTCTTGCGGATATTTTAACAGGTTCGGGCTTCACTTCGCTATTTATTACTGCCTCTGCTGGAGCACATTGAGCTATTTCGATGTTTTGTTTGACGACTTTTTCATGGCTAGATAGATTTAGCACTCTCACGGGAACTCTTCCATCTTTGCAAGTTTTGACGAGAGCTTTTGCTGTTAATAAGTCACTCTTTATTTCAGTTGGTTCTACCACCCACAAACGGTTATCCTCACAATCTCCCTCCACACGGGCCCATACCAAATTTTCGGATTGTGGTGGTAATTTTTGGTTCTCAATGGCTACTAGCTTTCTTACTTGGGCCTTACTTTCATAACCAACATCGAGGGGTATTTCAATATTACGCCAAATCATTGTTTGTTGTCCCATGTGCAGATTAATGTTATGTCTTATCATGAAATCTGCACCAATGATGACTTCGTCCACAATATCGGCAACGATAAATTCATGATACACAACGATGTTGGCCATAGCTACCTTCACATTAATTTTTCCATGAACAGTGGCAGACTCTCCCGTAGCTGTACGCAATCTTATATTGCTCAATTGCTCGATTCTCCGTTTTACTAAATCGGTCCTTATAATGGAATGTGATGCTCCGGTGTCTATAGTACAAATGCGCTTTTCTCCGTTGATGTAGCCACAAGCAGTAAGGTTGCTGTTTTTCTGTTGCATTACTGATATGAAGATCGTGAGGCCCTCGTTTGTGGGAGCCAGCTCATGCCCCTCTGTGCTGGCTCGTTTTAGTTTAACGGTGACTCGTGTGATGATGCATTGTTAGACCGCTTATTGTTTCTCGGTGGAGAAGCAGATCTGGATCTTTTACGTGGCGCTTTGCAATTTCGCTGAAAATGGCCGACTTTTCCGCAGTTATAGCATTTACCTCGGGCTTTATTTTGATTCTGCGCAAATGCCTCATTAATCGCCTCCTTGATGTCCTTAATGAGACTACTCTCTTTTTCGTCGGTAACCTCGATTTTTCGAGCTCTGCAAAATTGTGGCTTCGAAATTACTTTAGCAGTCTCTTGAGCTAACGCAAAGGAAACAGTTTCTGCAAAAGATAACTTTTGCGTAGCACAGACCGCATGCTTGACATCGAAATCACGAATGCCATTCACAAATGCCTCTATTTTAAACTGATCCAAAAACGGGTGATTTTCGCCAGGATAAGTCAGCTGCACCAAACGCTCAATTTCCATTGCAAAGTCTTGAAGAGACTCATTGGCTTTTTGTACTCTGCCTCGCAGCTCCATACGGTATATCTCTTTCTTATGTTCACCACCATACTTACGTTGTAGTGCCGCCATAATGTCACCATGATTGTTTCTGCAGCTAATAGGGACAGTTTCGAGAACTTCTGCTGCGGTGCCTTTTAAAGCAAGAATCAACTGTATTGCTTTTTCTTCATCGCTCCAACCATTTTTGCTGGCAACCGTATCAAACTGGAACTGGAATACTGTAAATGGTGTACTGCCATCAAAACTGGGAGTCTTTGTCTTACAAGAAGTTTCTGATATTACTCGCACCGGTCCGCCTTGGATTTGCAGATTGTTAATTTTTGCCTCTATATCAATTTCTAGATTGTTCATTTTATTCTTTAAGTCAGCCAGCTCTTCATCGAATTTGCATTCAATGGAATCTACTCTTTTATTTATTACCTCAGAAATCTCCAGTAATTTATCGTTTGTGGTTCTAGAAATTTCATGAACTTCAGCTAAAAGTTTCTCGTTGCTGGCTCTAGAAGTTTCCTGAACTTCTGCGAGTTTCTCGTTGG
Organism: Delia radicum; assembly: GCA_021234595.1. Taxonomy (NCBI): domain Eukaryota; kingdom Metazoa; phylum Arthropoda; class Insecta; order Diptera; family Anthomyiidae; genus Delia; species Delia radicum. The sequence goes on along the minus strand of CM037852.1, from coordinate 36,521,002 downwards.
TGGCTCTAGAAGTTTCTTGAACTTCCGATAGAAGTTTCTCGTTGGTGGCTCTAGAAGTTTCTTGAATTTTCGTCATTTGCTCCATCATTGCAGCAAACATTGCATTAAAGTCTGTATTGCTTGGTGCAGTGAGGGTGGATACTTCCATTACCTTTTCTTCCTCAAAATCGTGCGCTCCGATGTCAATGGCCACGCCGCTTGAATTCATCTATAAGCCTTTTTTGCAGCTCCGCTTTATTACCTGCTGTCGGAAGATCTAGCTTATTTAACTCCTTTTTGAGTTGCTCAACTTTCAGCTCCTCAAATTTCATGATTGTCCCTTTTTTTTTTTTTATTTTAAAGTTTATTGCAAATTTCACTTCTGACACCAATTGTTACGATTTAGCCTTTTATAAATCGTGTTTTGTTTAATTCCCGTTGAATAAACAATTTTACGGATTCTTTTATTTGCAAAATAAAACACTTTTTATTTAATTTAACTTTAGATTTATTGAATAACCGTTTCACACTAAATTAATTAGCTTGTAGCTTAAGGTTGATAGTTATCGCTTCACGTTTCGATTACAACTTAACGACTTCGACGATTTAATTACGACTGACTCATTTATTCGCGGCGCACTGGTATTTATACCAGTTGGCATCACTTCTAGAAAAGCTCGACTGATCTGGCAATTACTGGTTACAGAATAGTAGCAATTTTGAATTTAACGGAAAATAGTGATTGTTTGACTGTATTTCATAGTGTTGCCATCTTGCTGTTTTATATTTAGCAACAAGAATCCCCAAATTCGTAACAATATATTCATAATTTTGTGCATTCAATTTAATTAAAAAATAGCAAATTTCATTCGGCAAAAGCAGTCTAACGGTTATTAATTACCAGCACTTCTAAAAATAGGACATTGTTGTTATATACAAGATTAATACAATTTTATATATTTCATTTTATTTCAAGTAAAATATAATTGACGAACCAATTTATTGATATTATGGATTGCAGAACATATTAATTCAGCTAGACTCATACTTACTTCTATACCATAATTTTTAGTTATTTTGACTCTTGGATCATCGGCATATGTAATTTTGTACTGTAAATAAAAACAATTTGTTTTGTGTTTTATTTTCCGTTTCTTTGCATAGAGCGGATTAAACGCTCCCGATGGTGTTAAGCAAAGAATTGATTTTATTGATTGAAATCGAGCTTAATTTATAGTACATAATTGCTTACTCGACATTTTTAAATACAGTGGAAAGTGTAGCAACAGACTAGGTACTTTTAGTTAGATTGTTAGTACAAAACAACGATCAATGTACAACACCAGAAGGGTTGACTGTTAATCAATGTGTACAGTGGATGTTCAACAGTCTGACTGAGCATTCTCAGCTTGGAATGTTTGTAACCACAGCAGTCGTCGTACAATGTAATAAGTGTTGATCGTTGTGTAATATGATCCTTTCTACTTAAAGAACTTGAAAATATTCTTGGAGGTATTAGTCGCATACAATTCATGCTAAACATGCTACAGTACTTCCTTATGTTCCCATCTTTTAAGAGATTACGGCATAAATACTGAAGTTTAGATTCAACAGGTGTCGCATGATCGTTTATGTAAACTCTTGATTCGATATTAGGTTTCTTTGTGCCGTTGTTAGACTTTTTAACATCATTTGGATTATCATTTGACTCTTCGTTTGGATCCTGATTATTCTCCATTACATCTGGTTTGTAAATCATATTCAATACAAGGTTATAATCTTTTCGATAATTTTGCATAATTAAATCACGCTTCATAATATTATTAAATTTTACTAAAATCGATGTACGCTTTTTAATCCATGTGAAGAAGCTTATCTCATTATTTAATAGCACAACGTTGTAGTGCTTTGCGGTATTTAGTAAAACTTGAAATGATTTCTCAGAAGATAAATCCGAAGGAATGCCACTAATAACCAAATCGCCTCTGTTGAGCAAACGTCGTACGCTGTTATTTTCTATCTGAAGTCGTTCAATTTTACTAGTTGTTTCCTCACGAACATCCTTTATTTGTTTTAGACAATTTCCCAAATCATTTTTTATAGTAACCAGCTGTGAAATAACTTCTCTCGGTATTTGATCAGATATTTCAGTTAACCGGTCATCGAATTGTGCAACTTTAGATGCTATTGCTTTAATTTCCGCACCAGACCCAGCTATCTGCTCAGAAAGTTTACTCATTCCGTTCTCAAATTTCATAAGGATATCATTAATATTAGGCAGTTCAGAATTTGTTGGTGTGATCTTTAAGCAGTTGTTACACTGGTATCCTTTCCCATCTTTAGCAACAATAGCATCTAACTTAGCCTTTGTAAAAGTTGCAGTCAACCGGTTGCACATTTTAAGTCAAATACGCTACTACATTTGTCACATGTAACGTATGAATTTTTGTTGCAATATGATTGACAATTTTTACAAATAATCATAATGTATATTTTATTTATTTATTTTTTTTTGCCCGGGACTACTTTTTTTTTCCTCTTTTTAATAATTTCAAAAATATTGCATGCCAAAATTTGTGTATACAAAATTGTTTTTTATTTATTTTTTCTGCTTCCAATCAACAATTAGCTATTTATTTTATTTATTATAGTTGACAAATTTGACTGTATGTAAATATTTAATGGTATGTAATAATACCGTTAGGCTAATTTTTTTAAAAATTTTTTCTCTCATTCGTTTTAGAAATTTTCCACAATAACAAATCTGTTATCTCCTTCGTTTTATTTCTTACTTGTACAACCAGATGAGAACAAATAGGCGAGAGAATATTCAGCAATAGAAAATTGTTGTTCTTTAAGTTAGTTCTCCTGTCAAACAATATAATTTTAAAAAGTATGGGAATTTTGATGAATTTATTTTTATTTAGTTAATTATTTCCTTTTTTAATTTTAATAAAATTCGTTCAAATTTGAGATTCTTTTATAAAATGTTTATAGCAAAATTATTTGCCTGAAATTTTTATAGTATATAATACCAATTTTATTTAAATTTTCCGCAGACCACTTAAAACACGTCTTACTCTGTTGCCATTAACTTAATAATCCATTGGATTGGTCACATATTTTGACTGTGTCCTCTCTACGATGAGGCTAGGGATGTGAGTGGTATGGGAATCGTACGTTCTGGTGATTCGTACGATTTCAGTAGTGTGTTGGCTGACCCTCGCACCTTGCATCAGCTGGGTGAATTCACGAGGGCTGCGCTACAGATTAGGAGGTTTGGTAGGTCTTAGGTTTGTTCCGTGGTTTCATTGTGTGCTTGTCGTCCGTACTTTTGCTTCGAGCTTGGCATGGGTTTCTTTCGACTGGACATGGTTCTTTCGATGCATTTATTGCATGATGAGGGCCTGTCCGAGTCGTCCAGGTTTTAGTCGGGGTTAATGTTGCGGACTAGTTGCACATTTTGATGGGAAGTTTGTTCTTGGAAGCGTCCACTTATGTAGACCGGTGACCAGTCCGGAACTATTTGGGGTTCTACTGGTAGTAGCCAGTAGGAGTGTTAGATAAGCTCCGCAAATTACCAAGGTGAAAGAATGTGCCAAATACACTTTTCTTAAATTTGTACATTTACTCCAAACGTCACGGCTTTGTGGCGGGAGGTTTAAAAGAAGCGTTGGTGAATGCCTTATATTTTCACTCCGTGTTTGTTTGAGAACACCGTGAAGTTTAGCCTAACGGCAGGTATTCACGATAATCAAAACACATTTGTCCCTATCTATTCACTTTTTGCTGTAACAGTTGTAGTGTACGGACGTATATTTTACAAGCGCAAGTTCATAGTAAATTTTAAACGGTTATTTCGGTGATTATACAAGTGACTTATATCGGTAGCCGGATGCCTGCGATTTACTCGAATTAAATCTCAGCATCTTATTGACAATTTTCTACGTATTAATAGACTAGTGCGGGTGTGTGTATATACACGACGAACTTTTTGTTTTGAGACTACTGTGTACAAAAAGTGTCTCAAGGTCAAACTCCGGCTCGAAAGTCAAATTCCTGGTGAGTGTTGCCAATTGTTGCTGTTTTTCGTGGTGGTTGGTGTCCCTGGTAGTAGGTTGTGGAATCTACTAACAGGAAATAGTTGTTAAATCGAAGGGTGATGCCTCCGATACCATTACTGACGATTTCCGAATCCCGCCGCCAGTTATGCCGCCTAAGGTGCGGCATACAGCCACAGCGTAAGGCTGCTGCTACTATTGTTGCCACCAAGGCTGCTGCTGCTTTTGTTGCTACTGAGGCTGTTGTGAAAGAAGGTGATGGTGCTGTAGCGGTAGCTGATTCTGCCGTCACGTCTGAAGCGGGTGTGGTTGAGGATAGGAGATCGAGACCAAGGCGTGCGCCTGCTCCTCCCTGGGTGACGCACCCAATGCTGCTGTTGAGGAAATTATGGCGCTGACAGACGAAATCACGGGCGTTATGCTGGCTGACGGAGTTTCTCCCGTGCTTGCGCGCCAGGTGCTCCAGCTTTCGTCAAAATATGAGGTTATACTGATGAGGCTGGGTTTGTGGCGCCTAGGGCTCCTGCCCCTCGTACTGCCCCTGCTGCTGTTAGTGGTGCTTTCGCTGCTGCTCCCAAGCCGGTGGACACATGTTCGGTGATAGTTAGGGGTAAACCTCATCAAAGGAGGTTATTGAGAAGGTGACTACGGAGGTTGGGCCTACACTTGGTGTGCGGGTACACGAGGTGCGTTCGACCCGTGATGGTGGCGCTGTTTAAGGACTCCGTCCTTAGCTGAAAGGGAGAAGGTGGCTGCCAACACTAAGTTTGGTGATGTTTGTGATGGTGTCCGTTGTGAATAAACTTGGCCCGAAAGTCGTCGTACAGCGCGTTTATCCGGAAATTACTCCGGATGAGCTAATGACAGAGCTGCACGAGATGAACTATAAGAATTGCCCCAAGAGGGGGAGCGATGGTTGGACGACGGAGGCATACCGAAAGTCGGTTCGACTGGTGTCTGGTCCGTGGAACCCCAATGGGGGTCCGGTCAAAGTTGTGCTGGAGGGTAGTACCATGCAGCTCTTGATGGACACTGGCAGGTGCTACATTAAATGGTTATCTTTCCTGGTGCGTTCACATGATGCTGTGCCGTCCTGCTTTAGGTGCTTGGGCTTCGACCATAATGGTACGTGACTGCAGGATGAAGGAGAGTGTGTGCCGGTATTGTGGTGAGACTGGCCATCAGGCCTCATGTTGTGTCAACGACCTTAGGTGCAGAAACTGTGCGTTTAATAGGTTGCCTGCGGACCATCTTATGATGTCTGGCGATTGCCCAGTATATATTGCGATGTTGAACAGGGCGAACTCACGTCATTGAAATGGAGTCGACACTAAAAATCTTACAGCTTAACTGTCAGCGGTCATATGTGGTGAGTTCCGAACTAGGGCAGGCGATCCGTAGTTTGAGTGCGACTTTTGCCCTTGTGCAGGAGCCGAATGCAACAGGTGGGTGTATGAGGGGTTTGCCGTGTGGTATGCGGGTGTTTACTGACGGTGGTGAGAACTCTGCTGTTGTTGTGGGTGACAGTGACATTGACTGTACGGTTGTTAGTTTTAGCCAATGGGGTGTCTGTGTGTCCGTGGAAGGTTGTTTTGGGAGGATGCGGCGGTAACACCATGCGTTTGTATTTCTCACACGATTTCTAGGGTCGGTAATGCAGTGCGTCGGTAACACAGTGTATATGTAATGCAGTGTATCGGGAATACAGTGCGTCGGAATTTTCCCACACTGTTGTTTGGGTCGGTGAGGCAGTGTGTTGGTAATGCGGGACCTCGGTAACACGGTGCGTCGATCTTTCATATTTTTCTGCCGATAAGGCAGTGTTTTCCATTTCCGGTTGGTGATTTTTGGTTACCGGTTGACCAACTTCCGGTTATCCATTTCCGTTTTCTGGTTGACCATTTCTGGTTGACTACTTCCGGTTTCCGGTTGACCACTTCCGGTTCCGGTTGACCGTTTCCAGTTGGCCATTTCCGTTTCCGGTTGGGTACTTACGGTTGGGTTTCAATTCCGGTTTGATTCTACAAGGCGGTGTAATGCCGCGTTATAGGAGTAGTTGTGGCAGGGGTAGGAGTACAGACTGTACCTGGTCTACGGCCAGTGATTTGGGGTCTAGGGGTAAGGATGAGATGAGTGAGGGGGCTGCTAGTGGGTCTCAGGTGGGTGGCCCGGTGGGGGCTCCTCCTGCTGGGCATAGCATCGTAAGGCATTCGGATAGTGATTTAGGTGATGATGAGGCGGATACCGGCGTAGGAAATGTTGTTGGCGTGGATGGGAAGAGGCCCAAGTTTTTGACCCCTCCCAGGGTTAGGTTGTCGAAGTCGGATTTCCCCAAGTTGGCGGATGGTAGGAGGAAGAAGGCTGTAGGAGTAGGTGTTGAGCGTGAATCGGTGACGGACAATGTGGCTACTACGTTTGGTGTAGCCGGTGTTCGTGCTGCGGGTCTTCCAATTTCTGGGGGACCGACGCTGGCTCTATGATTGTGCGGCTTAAGTCGGTTACCTCGGGTCTCTTCCGTGTCGTGTACGACGCTGGGGTGGATGGTGGTGTAGCTCGTGAGGTGGTTGAGCATGCTGGCCAGTATGAGCAGCTGGTGATGCTTTGGTGGCCGAGAATTAACGATTGAGGGGCGCCTTGACGTCCTTCCAGTAGCGGGTAATTCAACGAGTGCGGCGTTTGAAGTGCCGAGGGTGTCTCCTTCTGTGGCCCGATCTTCTGCGGCTTCTGGAGCGTCTTTGTTGAAGAAACCTGTCGAGACATGGTCCCTCGTGGTAAGCAGTAAGCGGCCTACTGCTGGTCCGTAGGAAGTCGCCGGGAAGATCGTGGAGCAGGTTGGAACAACATTTTCGGGTGTCCGCGTGCATGTCGTGATGGTCGTGCGGTTATTCGCACTCCCTCGGTAGTCGAAAAAGATAAAATTGCCGGTAATCCAAAGTTTGCTGAGGTTGGCCTTGATGTGATGGTGAATGATAGGCTAGGTGCAGAGGTAAATGTCCGTGGGGTTCACGGATATCACTCTTTTTAGTGTCGATAGCAGCGGTACACCCGGAACCCAAACCACTTGCGTGACCCAGTTATGAGTTGCCATAGATGTAGAGGTTTTGATCATGTGATTAAAGAATGCAGGTTTAAGGAGGGGATCTGCTACCGGTGTGGACAGGCGGGACAAGTGGCACAGCGGTGCGTAAATGCACCTCACTGCCGTAATTTTGAGCTGAAGGGTATGCCGTCGGGGCATTTTATGACATGTCCGGTTTATAGCTCAATAATTGCTCGTGCGAGGGCTAGACATTAAGAGAGGATATGAGTGTGAAAATATTCCAGACTAATTGTCAGGGCATGTACGCCGCTATGTGTGAATTGGGTCAAGGTATTGTTGAAGGTTTGCTCTGGTTCAGGAACCTTATTCAACCAATGGTTGTGTAAGGGGACTACAGGCTTTTATGCGGGTATTTCCTGATCTCAGAGCAAATTCTGCTGTCGTTGTGAATGATGTTGCTGTTGAGTGCATGGTTGTTAGTGTGAGTGAACTGGGTGTGTGCGTGTGTGTGGAGGGTGTGTTTGGTATGAATATGTTGTGTAGTATGTATTGCAAGTTTGGTGAGGAGTTAGGGCCTTATTTGGCCTACATAGACACGGTGCTACTACTGGCGAGTAGCATTCCGCTTGTCCTTGGTAGGATGCGAATGCAACCTCCCCCTTGTGGTTCAGTAAGGTATCCCGGCATACGCCTGGATATCAGAGTCACATTAGGGGGAGCGTGCTATGTGAATGGATTATGTCTAATGGATTGAGTGTACTGAATGAGCCGAGTGAGTTGTTTACCTTTAATGGTCCGAATGGTATGAGTGACCTTGACTGTTGTGAATGGGGCTGCGGTTGGTGGGTTTGACTTAAGGTGGAAGGTGAGTGATTTTGGTGTGAGTGACCACAACTTGATTTAGGTTGTCGTCAATCACGGTGTGAGTAAGGTCCGGGATGCGAATGTTATACGATGGCGTGCTTGCAATGTGGATTGGGAGTATTACGGTATGTGTGTCAGGGATGCGGCATTGAGGGTGCCGATAAGTGAGTTTGAGGGAATGAGTGTGGATGGAGAGAGTTTGTGAGGGATAATAGGGATGATCCGTGGTGTAGGGGTAAGAGTGGAAATGTGGATGTGAGTGGGCTACGTGTTGGTAATGCGGTGTTGATGACGTGGAGGCAATGTGTGGATGTTTTACTGGGGGAATTCTTCCCAAGTGCAGTGGACCAGGTTCTTCCTACAAGTGGGGGTGTTCCTGATCCACTGCCCTTGGGCAGAGGTGAGATTGCGGATTGTATGGGTTTGGTCAGGAGTGGAAAGTCACCAGGTATGGATGGGCTAACTAGAGAGATGTGTAAAAACATTTGGAAAGTTATACCTGAGTACCTGGTGTCAGTGTATGCCAGGTGTGTGGATGAGGGCTACTTTCAACGCTAGTGGAAGTGTGTCAGGGTGATTGTGCTTCTGAAGTCACCCGATAAGCCGAGGAGTAATCCTAGGTCTTATAGGGGTATTAGTCTTCTGCCGGTATTTGGAAAGGTATTGGAGAGGATTATGGTGTATCGGCTTCAGTAGACTATGAATTTGGATTTGAGCGAATGGCAGTATGGCTTTAGGAAAGGTAAATGTGTTGAGGATGCATGGTTGTATATCAAGCGTTGTGTGGGAATGAGTGCCTCGAAGTATGTGTTGGGTGTGTTTGTAGATTTCAAGGGTGCGTTTGATTATCTGTGCTGGAATAGTGTGATTGGCAGATTGCGTGATGTGGGCTGTCATGAGATGGGTTTCTGGCGGAGTTATTTTTCTGGGAGGAGGGCGTGTGTGGCTGGGGTTAATGAATGCGTTTGGATGGATGTTGGTCGTGGTTGTCCGCAGGTTCCATTTATATGGAATTTAATTACTGCGACAACTCGGGGAACGGTACAAATGTTGTGCGTATGCGGATGACCTCCTGATCCTTATTGAAGCGGAGTCTCGTGCTACTGTTGAGAGAATGTCACAGAAGGCCATGGTGTTTGTTTGTGATTGGGGTCAGAGTTTAGGTGTGAGTGTGGCGATGGATAAGACAGAGATAATGTTGCTTAAGGGTAAATTATCCTCTGGTCGACATCCGGTTGTCAGAGTGAATGGAGTTAGTCTCAAATACTCGACGCAAGTCAAATATTTGGGAGTAACAATGTCGGAGAGAATGAATTTTGTTGTGCATGTAGAGCGTGTGAGGACGAAGCTGTTGGGTGTTGTGGATATGATTCGGCGTATATTAAGGAGTGACTGGGGCCTCAGCAGGCTTGCTGTACTAATCATATATGGTGGTCTTTTTGTTGCTTGTGCAACTTGCGGGGCACCAGCATGGAACAAGACGGTCAGGACTGCTGTGGGATATCGAAAAATATTGTCGTGTCAGAAATGTTATGGTGTTGGCTTGTATGGCGGTGTGTCGTACGGTATCTGCGGATGCCTTACAGGTGTTAGTGAGAGTGGCTCCCATTGACTTGAAAGTAGTGGGGCGTGCCGTAGCCTTTAAGATGAGGAGGGGTATGAGTATGATGATGGATGACTGGTTGAGTGAGGTTGATTTTGGTGAATTGGGTGTAAGGGAACGGAAGGCGCTGCTGGTTACTGTGTGGTTACTCGGAGGCAGAATAGATGGGATGAGAGTACGAATGGTAGGGTGACGTATTGTTTTTTGCGTGATGTAACGTTTGTGATGAGGCACCCGGATTTTGGCGTCGGCCTAAATCTTGGCTTTCTGTTGACTGGGCATGGTTTGATGAATCATTTTCTTATTGCGACTAACAGATGTGATTGTGGTGGTCTTAAGGACTGGAGGTATCGACGCATTGTCTCGATCCTGTGTGAAGAGCACCGTGCCTTAGGGTAGGAACATGCGTTAAATCAATGACTATCTGTAACTATCTACTCACTTTTGCAGGAGCAGTCGTAGTATACGGACGTGTTTTTTATAAACGAAAGCTCATAATGAGTTTTAGTGGATTATTTCCGCGAATATAATAATATAATCAAGAGCGTTATATCGGGTGATAGATTAAAATCTCAGGATCACGTCTTTGTTTGAATTGTGAAAATCGGTTGCCGGATGCCCGAGATTTATTCAGATTAACGGCTTGTTTTTACAATACGTGTATAATTTCAGACGAACGTGTGGCACCCGAATGAATACGTAAGGAAATGAGTTTCTAATTCGTTCGTGTGACTTACGTTTGAGTACGTTAAGTTTTATGTTATGTCAAACAGTAGAGATTGCCATGACATTGCTTTTCGGTTTTTGTTAGTTTATTTCATATAGAAATAACTCATTTTTCGTTGGTAGATGGCAACCCAACACTATAAATGAAATATAAACAAAAACAGCTGATTTTTGCTTGAAAAAAAAAATTAATTTATTTTGTTTAGAAAAAAACAAAAACATTTACAACTAAAAATGTAAATAAATATAAATATAAATGAAAATAAAAATCATTATTCTTTTTTTTATTACAATTTTTTGTTAAAAAGTATTACAGTAAAACCCGGTTAAGATGAACTCCGAGGGACCAAAAAAATTAGTTCGTCTTAAGCAAGGTTCGTATTAAGCGGGTATTTTTAACGATTAAAAATATGTATTTATTAAAACAAAAACAAGATTTTTACATAAATAAAAAATAAAATTAGCATTTCATGCATTCACAATTAAAAATTCAATTAAAATTCTTCATTAAAAAAAAAATCTGTTATTTTTTTCTGAATGACTGAATTAACGATTTCATTCGTTATAAGTTTTTCTATTACCAAAATATGATTGCCAGCTTCTTCGGCACACGATTTTGTTCGAATATATCACTTGACAAACTTTCAACATCGGCAGGATTAACCTGATAAAGTATGTGACGTCAAAACATTAGCATCTATATCTAGAAAGTCATCCACGGATATGAAATTCATATTAGCTCTGTCCCATTAAACGGATAAAGAGTGTACTAAACATGGTAATTTGTTTGAAAACGAGTTTTTGGGACTGCTTAAAACAGTTTGTAATAACCGAGGGTTCGTATTAACCGAATTCGTATTAAAAGCTGTATTTTATATGAAAATTGTTGCCAAAACGTCGGGACTTTTAAATTAGTTCGTATTAACCGTGGGTTCGTCTTAACCGAGTTTTACTGTATTTTTTTTTTAATATTAAATTGTGTTGCCTTTTTTCTTTGACGAATACTTTTTGTGAACGTCTGTTTTTGACGTTTGTGACGTTTCAAATCGCATTGTGGAAACCAAAAAAAGAGACGAAAACGACAACTCTTACGTTTTCACTCAATTCAAAGTGACATTTGCGATACAAAACCCCAAAATGAATTTCTTCACTCATTTACACGAATTTTTTGAATGACACGTCTTACAAATCAGACCGTAAATCTCTGCATTTTTTGACAATTTCGTGGTGTATTAGTATATACGAGTGCGGTTGTGTGGTATATACGCTATACACTTTTAATTTTATTTGTTTTGAGACTCCGCAGGTGAAACTCCGGCGTTAAGGTCACATTCCTGGTGAGTGTTGCCAATCGCTGTTATTTATTGTGGTGGTTGGTGTCTCCGGTGGTAGGTTGTCGAATCTGCTAACCGGAAATTGTCGGTAGTGCGGGACTTCCGTTTATAATTTGTGTATCGGTTAACTGATAGGTGTATTCGCTACTGGATAGTGCCTTTGATTTGCGGTGATCTGCATTGTTGGCGATTTTTGGTGTGATATTACGGTGATTCGTATTATTGTATATTGGTGATCCGTATTGTTGACGATTTTTGTTTTGGTTTGCTGGGTGGTGTACCTCCCGGCTTTCATTATGCCGCCGAGGAAGGAAGCTAGGAAGGACCCTAGTAAGCCTAAGGGTGATACGTCTGATGCCGTTACAGATGAGTTTCGGAGTCCACCGCCGGTAGTGTCGCCCAAGGTACGGCATACGGACAGTGAGCCTTTAAACTCGGATTGCAAAAGCACGGGGAAGCGCTTTAAGCCTGGTACGCCCAGGACGGCGCATGCTACTGCCAGGGCTGCTACTGATGCTGCTGTCAGGGGGGGGGTGTTGGTGATGTAGCTGACTCTGCTGTTGCGTCGGATGCGGGTGTTGTGGCTGCTCCTTTCCGGGGCGAGGCATCCAATGCTGCGGTAGAGGAAATGAAGGCATTAACGGATGAACTCACGGGCGTGGTACTGGCTGACGGAGTGGCCGAAAATGAAAGATTGAAGGGGCTTCTGGAAGCTGCTGTTCCTGTGGTGTCTGCTGGAGCTCCAACTGGGTTAGCGGCTTCTAAGGTTTCTGCCCGTCGTTCGTCTCCTGCTGCTGTGGTTGCTGGCGCTCCCTCGGCTGTTCCCAAACTGGTCGATACGTGGTCGGTGAATGTGATTTGTAAGGGCGTCTCGTTGAAGGAGGTGATTGAGAAGGCGTCCGATCCGTGATGGTGGTGCTGTTATAAGGACTCAGTTTTTAGGTGAGAGGGAGAAGGTGGCTTCCAACTCAAAGTTTGATGACGTTGGTCTGGAGGTCTCTGTTGCGGACAAACTTGGGTCGAAATTCGTTGTATAGCGCGTTCATCCGGAAATTACTACGGATGAGTTCATGACGGAGCTATACAATATGAACTTCAGGAATGCCCCCAAGAGGGCAAATGATGGTTGGACGATGGAGACCTCCAGAAAGTCGGTTCGATTGGTGTCCGGTCCGTGGAAACCCAACGGGCAATGATTCACCCGTGAGAACGTTTCTTGTATTGTTTTGTGTTATGTGTTGGCGCTGGGTCACCAGTCCTGAACAGTTTGTAGTTCAACTGGTAGTAGTTTCGGCTACGAGGTCTGACCGGAGATTTAATTCTGGTACCACGGGTGCTCCCAGGCGCACCTGGAATCTCGATCCCAGCCTGACTATGGTGTGACCCCTTTCGGGAGCTTCGTGGTGGCTGTGGTTTATACCCAACTCGCGGTTAGAGCGTGAGTTCGATGTGGAGTTGCATTGCAACCGGCTGCCGAGACCCATAGTTCAGTAGGAGTTTTAGATGGGCTCCTCTCCTAACCAAGTGGAGATCATGCCCAAATACATGATCTTGAATTGGTACTCATGGGTGGCACTGTTACTCATGGGGGCGTGGGTGATGCATTGTATTTACCCGGTGTTGAGAGCACCGTGGGATTAGGCTATCGCGGCGGGTACCCACGTTAATAAATGACACATCTATCCCTATCTACTCACTTCTGCTGTAGCAGTTGTTGTGTACGGACGTGTTTTTATAAAGCGTAAGTTCACATCAAATTTTGAGTAATTAGTTTTGCAAGTGACGTATATCGGGTGATAGCTTAGTATCTAAGGATCACGTGAGTCTTTGCATTTTAAAAATCGGTTGCCGGATGCCTGAGATTTATTCGGATTAAATCTCGGCATATTATTGACAATTTTGTGCGTATTAAATACACTAGTGCGGGTGTGTGTTATGCTGATTGTGGATGTATTGAAACACGTTGTCCTTGGCTATGATTTAAACAAAATATGATTCATTTTTATTTACAAAAATGACCTGCTTATATATAACTTATGAGACGTTCTAGACGACCTTTTCTAAGAGAGACTTTCTAAAGTCTTCTTAATATCTTACAATCAAATCAAAATTCATTCTGTTGTACTCAGAGGCACGCGCCTCCTTTTCCAGTGTGTTCGCTCTCATGTTGTAATTCACATGTGTCATAAGTCGTGTGCGGTCCAACCCATTTCTAATTACTCAACTCATATTTGTTTTCTACCCAAAATATAGACTGTAGCGACAATACTTCAATGAAAACAAAGACAACAAATATGTGGGTTACACAAACTGCCACTTGACTATGGTCAATGGTGACATTGACTTGAATACAGTACAACAAAATACGTTGTATGCATGTACAGTAATAATTAATATTATGCATACACTACAGTGTATATACACGAGAGTGTATATACACGACAGACTTTTCGTTTTGTTTGTTTTGAGACTTCTTTGGACAAAAGGTGTCTCAAGGTGAATCTCCGGCTCGAAGGTCAAATTCCTGGTAAGTGTTGCCAATCATTGTTGTTTGCTGTAGAGGTAGTAAGTTGTTGACTACTATACGGAAATAGTTGGTAACCCGGTACTTCCTGTTTCCGGTATACCATTTTCGGTTCCGGTCACCCATTTTCCGGTTTGGTCTCCGCTACCGGTTGGTATCATGAGTGATTAATGTGTGGCTACACTAATTTACGGTGATCCGAACTTTTTGCGGTTTTTCATTGGAAACTACGGTGATCCAAATTGTTGATCCGAATTTTTGGCAGTGAAAAGCGATGATTCCTGGTATTTCTTTATTGGGAATAGTAAGTACCTCCCGGCTCTATTATGCCGCCGAGGAAAGAGGCTAGTAAGGAGCCTAAGCCGAAAGGAGATGCTTCTGATGCAGTCACTGACGAATTTCGGGGTCCGCCACCTGTGGTGCCGCCTAAGATGCGGTATACAGATAGTGAGCCTCTGAGCTCTGATTGTGAGAGTACGGGCAATAGGTTTAAGCCTGCTACGCCCAGGACGTCGCATGCTGCTGCCAGGACTGTTGCTGCTGTGACTGCTACTGCTGCCTTAAAGCGGGGTGTTGGTGCTCAGGCTGGGGCTGACTCTACTGTCACCTCTGATGCTGTCATTTCAGAATCTAGGAAGTCTAGAATGCGTGGGGCTGCTCATTCCCGGGGCGAGGCATCTAATGCGCATGCTGTGGGTGAGGAGATGAAGGGGTTGACGGATGAGCTCACTGGCGTGGTACTGGCCGACGGAGTTTCTCCGGTGCTTGCGCGCCAGGTATTGCAGCTGTCGTCAAAGTACGAAGTGATGCTGATGAGGTTGGTAGCCGAGAATGAGAGGCTGCCGAGTATGATAGGTGGCCGAGAATGAGGGGCGTTTAGAGGCTGCTGTTCCGGTGGCGTCTGCTGGTGCTCCGGGTGGGTTTCCAGCGCCTAAGGCTGCTGACCCTCGTATGGCCCCTGCTGTTACTTGTGCTTCCGCTGCTGCTCCCAAGCCAATTTGAAAGCCGCTCGATACATGGTCGGTGATTGTTAGGGGTAAAGGTGTATCTTCGAAAGAGGTGATCGAAAAGGTGACCACGGAGGTGGGTCCGACACTTGGTGTGAGAGTTCACGAGTTACGCCCGATCCGTGATGGTGGATCCCCGTCTCTCACTGAGAGGGAGAAAGTGGCTTCGAAAGCGAAGTTCAGTGATGTTGGTTTGGAGGTCTCCATTGTGGACAAACATGGCCCAAAGGTCGTTGTGCAGCGAGTTCATTCGGAAATTACTCCGGATGAGTTCATGACGGAGCTGTTCAACATGAATTTTAAGAATGCCAGCAAGAGGGCAAACGATGGTTGGACGATGAAGACCTTCAGGAAGTCGGTCCGACTTGTGTCCGGTCCGTGCAAGCCCAATGGCGGTCCGGTTAATGTAGTGCTGGAGGGTAGCACCGAAGTCATGCAGCTATTGCTGGACAATGGCAGGTGCTACAGTGGTTTTCCTTTCTGGTGCGTTCACTCGAGGCAGTTCCGTCTTGCTTCAGATGTCTGTGCTTTGATCACATGGTGCGCGATTGTAGAATGAAGGAGAGTATTTGCCGGTTCTGTGATGAAACTGGCCGTCTGGCCTCGCGCTGTTTGAACGAGCTTAGGTGCAGGAACTGTGCTTTCAAGAGGATGCCGGCTGACCATCTGATGTTGTCTGCTGATTTCCCAGATTACAGCGCGATATTGGCCGGGGCGAACTCGTCACTAATGGATTCGACACTCATAATCTTGCAGCTCAACTGTCAGCGGTCATATGTGGTGAGTTGCGAACTAGGCAGCCGATTCGTAATTTGTTTGCGAAGTTTGCCCTTGTGCAGGACCCGTATGCAACAGGTGGGTGTATGAGGGGTTTGCCGGGTGGCATGCGGGTGATATGCGGGTATTTACGAACAGAACTCTGCTGTTGTTGTTTGTGACAGGGACATTGACTGTACGCTTGTTAGTAGTAGCCAATGGGGTGTCTGTGCGTCCGTTGAGGGGTGTTTTGGGAGTATGTTTTTGGTTAGCATATACTGTAGGTTTGGGTGTCCCTTGGAGCCGTGTTTAGTATATATGGATTCGGTGCTACTCCTTGCGGGTAGTGTTCCAGTAATCTTAGGCTTGGATGCAAATGCATGCTCAGTAAGATGACTGGAAATGCTTCCGCCCATATATATATGCTTCCGCCCATATGCCGCCGCCGAGGAAAGAGGCTAGGAGGGAGCCTAGGCCGAAAGGAGATGCGTCTAATGCAGTCACTGACGAAGTTCGGGGTCCGCCACCTGTGGTGCCGCCTAAGGTGCGGCACACATGGTACCCACGTTAATCGATGACACATCTGTCCGTATCTACTCTCAGTTGGCTTGTGCGTTTTAAAATGTGCGGACGTGTTTCGCGGATAATTTTGAGAGTTTAAAGTCGATTTTTTTTTATTTTCGCAAGATAGTGTAATTTGTTTTACTACTTTATTACCCTTTCTTGCGTTATTTCGTGGAAACAAGTAGTTGTGTGTGTACAGTGTTCAGTGTTTATTGCCCTTTTCAGGGCAATTTGTGCAGTGAGTGCTTAGTGCACGTGCGTTTATTGGCTGATTGTTTGTTTTTCTGTGTAGGACATAAATCTTTCGTTAGTTTATTGTCTTGAGTTTGACCGTTATTTCACTGGTAAGTACTTAACTGCCTTGCAGGTGTTACTTTCGGGTCTTTTTCGGTAGTTTATTGCTTTCTAATTTCTGTGAAAAGAAAGGGTGATAAGGTGAAGATTCGTAAAGGTAAAGGATTGCTTGAAGCGTCCTAGGGTTGTCTCGCCGCTAGAGTCCGTGGTTGGGTTGGCTGTAGCAGAATCGTCTGCTATGGACACGGTCGATGAGGCTTGTGAGGAAAAGGCAAGGAAGAAGATGATTAAGGTGAAGAGCAAGAAGGGTGAGGTTAAGTGTTATGTTGTAGGCATTAATGCGGCAGGTCACTAGAGAGCTGGTCGGTTACATAAGGAAGGAGGGTATCTCTGCGGAGGTTATTCTGGGTCACGGCTAGGTTTGAGGGATTGTTGGTTGATTCAATGCTGGTGAACAAGCGCCTTAGGGGTCGGATTGACGCTTTAGAGAGCGCTTCAGGTGGGAGTCGGCTTCCTCCTTCTCCGCTGTTAGTACGGGTTTGTCCGCAGATAAGGGTGTGTTGGGGAGTAAATTGGCTGCTGGAGGACAGGTGTCCGCTTCTGCGACACCTAGAGCAACCGTTCCACCGGTTATACCCAAGGCTGTGGAGACTTTGTCTGTTGTTGTTAGGGGAAAGAGTGGGCTGTCTGCCAAGGAGGTGGTACAGAAAGTAAAGGCTGAGGTTGGTCCTACGTTGGGTGTGCGTGTGCACGATGTTTTTGTTCAATATCTTGTTTCAGTCAAAAATTACATTAGTTTAAAGTAGAAATTAAAAAAAAAGTATATTTTGGCGATATTTTCCCCAAAAAGCACCAAACTTCTTATCGCTCCAGACAAATATTTTTCTTCTGAACATATAAAGTATGTATACTTTTCTTAAAGGCCTTTTTATATAAAAGCGAGTTGTGGCAAAAAAAATTTGATTTGTAAATACTTTTCCCCCATCCGCTTCCAAAGTTGCCATATTTTTGAGGTAAATATCAACTTTAACTCACTGTTAAAATTTGTGCACGCCTCCAATTGGGTAGCGGAAACCGGTTTTAGATACTCCAACATAGACCTAATATAGTGTGTAAGTCATTTCCAATCCCCGCTTTAAATGACGACATGGCTGCAAAAAACCAAAAAAACGATACCAAACACTGGTACACTCAAAAAAAAAAGTTTGTAAAGTCAGCAAAAAAATTTGCTGAGTCAGCAAAATTTTAGTCAGGAGGGTGCTAGCAAAAAAAATGCTAATGTCAGCAAAAGTTTTGCTAACACTTAGTAGATTATAAATAAAAAAGCGTTGGTAAAAATTAATAAATTTTTTGCTGAGTTTTAGTAGACTGAAAAAAACGCAAAAAAATTGTAAAAAAATTGTAATTTAGTTAATATATTTGCTGAAAATCATAAAACATATTTTTGTGATTCTTTTAAAAATAATTTACAATAATTACGAAATATAAAAATTTTCATTTTCCACATTGATGTCATGAAGTAATTTAATATCTGAAAATACATAGAAATAAATAAATATATATAACATAACAAAAATTTTCTTTCAACTACTTACATCAATGGTTGCCGAAGATAATTATAGAAACGAAACGAAAAAATAAACAAAAACAAACGAAACGAAAAAAACAACCCTGTTTTTTACAATACGAAAAAGGAACCATACTAAGATGTGTGTCTTTGTCTTTCGCTTTACTCTGTCTACATGTCTGTATATGTTTGTTTGCAATTTGAGCACACTAAATTATTAATCTATTAACATTTATTATTGAAATACATATTAAATTTAAATATTTTCTTTTGTCTTTTATTTTATTAATAGACAATTATTTTCACAAGCCGGTGAGAACGCAAAATTTAAGTTGTTTTAATCCTCAATTTTGTTTTATGTATGAAAAACAAATACAAAAGTCTTCCATGGTTGATTTTTTTATATGTCTTATTAGAGTTGTACTTTTTAGTATCATTTTCATCTTCTCTACTACATCTTGACATGCCGCGACATCTGCTTCATTCTGCGTATATCTTTCAATCTGGTTGTCGTCAACATTATTAATGTGCTTATCAGCACAATTTTTTTTTAGCAAAATTAATTAGTAAAACATTAGTATATTAGTAAAGCATTAGTATAAAACAGCTAAGTGCTGAATAAGTATAACAAAAAATGTTAGCGGAAAACACGATTCTAGCAAAAAAATTTGCTAAAAAAAATAGTATACCTGATTTACAAGACGTTTTACTAACTTTTCTTCTAACTTATTTTTTTGAGTGTATGTTATATTCATAACTTCTAAACAGAAAATTTTCAAATGTTAGCCCAAATTCATATATTTCTTCTAATGTGTCCTCGTATTCACATCTTACATAATTGGGTCAGGTAAAAAGGGTTTTATGATGTTCTTCATTAATGAAAAAAAAGGCAAACAAATTAGGTTGTTTCTTTATTTAAAATAATCGGACACATCATTATTTATATCTAACAGATAAAGCAAATCTTTTAATTCTTCATTATTTACAGATGCCAATGTGTTATAACAAATCCATCGTTTTCTCATTGACGACAGGACGGGATCGGAAGACAGTAATAGGTTATTGAAAATATCTTCGTTCTGTGATTGCCTTGAACATTTTCTGGAACTGAACAATTGGGCATGTTTGAAATCTCGATTAATTGCTTCCTGAGCTTCTTATTTTAGTTCATCTAGAGGAACAATGTTTGATTCAATGATGATTGTTCCATGGCACAATACCTTATGAACTGTTGGTGTCATTTTTTCCAGGGATATAATGATAATAGAAGTTTTGTTATTTCGTCGGTATATACTCCAAATTTTGAGGAATTTAGTTTATGTTTACTATTAATTGCCATTAACATGATGTTGATCTTTCGAAGCAACTCCTTGTCAATTCCTGTTATTATTGAAGTAATTTCAAAATCTCTCAAAAACCTTCTTGCTGTATTGCCATCGTTTGTACTTCCTCAACTAGCAAGTGGTTTATCTATGTTTAAGCCTGTCTGCCTTTTAAAGTCTTCTTGTATCCTCCTTTTTTCATCTGCCCTCATTTTTGACATTTCTTCGTTGTTTTTTTACTGATTTTGTTTCATTTCCTGCTATGCTTTATACTTTAAATCATATGCTATGTGTAAGAAGTGTTCCATGAACCGAATGCGGGCATGTAAGGGGGATATGCCAAAACCCAATACTTTTTTATTAATAGTCCTTTCTTTGGAAACATTTGATAATTGTGATTTCTTTTCATTGCATATAGTGCATTCCCAAGTTGAGAGCGTGTCTGTAATGGCATTGCAAACCTTTCCATCGATCATTGTAAGACTCAAATCAAAAGATATATTAAACTTGTAATCACCAATCTCAATACAAATTGGCTCCAAAGTACATTTTTCTCCTTCTATATAATCCACCAAATTATTAGTAGTAGAGTTTGACTCTTTTATATATTCGAAACCAATGGGTCTGCAAAAAGCTTTGGATCCAGGTGCTTATTGCGTTATATGAGGGCAGAATTTTGTGTCCTTTATCAATCAAAACCTTTCTCAAAATAAGATATTTATTTTTGCTTAGCCCTAATTCCAACATAAGAGCAATGGCTTCTTCTTCTGTAAAATCTGTATCCGATGAAGGGGTGGGGATGCTTTTATCAATCCTTTTAAGCCGTTTTGGTGATGCAGTTGGGAGAACATCTGCGATTTGCAACGCCTCTTTAGGGCAATTTTCTTTTTTTAACATTTCCTTAAACGTGTCAGAAACTTCTGTATTTGAATGCGTAGAAAGAGTAAACGATGTTCTTTTTTTACATTTTGCACACAAATCATTATAAGGCTTACAGGGTGCACCAACAGCAGAAAAATTTATCTCCAGGCTATCATTCATCCACTTATAATATTTTGTTTTAAATTTCAGAATAGAGCCGGAAACGGACTGCATTTTTTTATCAAATAATTTAATAAAATTGTCAATTTTAGATATTTCTGCAGTGTCCAATTTAGTGTGATGTGAAGATTAAATTGATGCAACTACAACGTTAACCTTTTCAAATCTCTGTAGTTTTGAGTTATCCCACAAAGTTAAGCACACTGCTTCATGATTTACTGTTATTACCATGATTGACGAGTTTTTTATGAACTTAAAACTAAACCTATTCATATTTATATACAAGGTATTTATATATTAGGTACAAATATTAGCTATCATAACCCAGGTAACTGGGTCTTCAAATACTAAGGCCCATAAAATATAAAAAGAGAGGGTATATTTAAAATAGCAATCATAAAACACGTATCTTTGGGTGGGCCCACAAAACCTTTTATCATTAATGAAGAACATCATAAAACCCTTTTTACCTGACCCAATTATGTAAGATGTGAATACGAGCACACATTAGAAGAAATATATGAATAAGGGCTAACATTTGAAAATTTTCTGTTTAAAAGTTATGAACATAACATACCAGTGTTTGGTATCGTTGAAAAGAAAATTACCTGTAGATTGCGATTTTTTTAAAAAAGGTTGAATTTAGCCATCTTGGTAAAACAAAAACTTGGGTAATCCAAATATGAAGGTAAAAATTTCAGTTTTTGCTTAAATGAAAATTTTCACTATTCAATAAAATATTTATTAATAGACATAATCCAATGAATTTTTGGATTTAACTAGACTTTAAGGTCAACAAAACGAAACAAATGTCAGAATTTATGATTTTCTGAAAACAATCCCACAATTCCTAAAAATAAAAAATAAATTTCCAAAAATGTGATTTTTTTCGTTTTTTGCTGCCATGTCGTCATTTAAAGCGGGGATTGGAAATGACTTACACACTAAATTAGATATATGTTGGAGTATCTAAAACCGGTTTCCACTACCCAATTGGAGGCGTGCACAAATTTTAACTGTGTGTAAAAATTTATATTTACCTCAAAAATATGGCAACTTTGGAAGCGGATGGGGGGAAAAGTATTTACAAATCAAAATTTTTTTTACCACAACTCGCATTTATATAAAAAGACCTTCCAGAAAAGTAGACATACTTTATATGTTCAGAAGAAAAATATTTGTCTGGAGCGATAAGAAATTTGGTGCTTTTTGGGGAAAATATCGCCAAAATTTACTTTTTTTTAATTTCTACTTTAAACTAATGTAATTTTTGACTGAAACAAGATATTGAACTAATTTTTTTTTTAATTAAACAAGAATTTTATTGGCTAAATAACCGTTATTTTAAAACGAAAATTGGTCAGGTCCCTTTGGACCTGAGTCGGACAAAATTTGGAATTTCACATTTTCAAATCGGAATATCTCGGAAACTATAGGAGGTAACCCACACATGTAAGCATGTTTTTTGTTCATCTTTACAAGAAGATTACTAATATGTTAATTTTTCGGATGAGAAACAAAAAAATGGCAAACACTCAAAATTTTTTATGAAAAAAGTACCCAACTTTAGGCAGCCATTTTGCCGCCCCAAAGGGTCTGGAAGGTTCAAAATGAAATAAGTAGGGTGCTTGCAAAAAAATTGGTAATGTCAGCAAAATCTTTTGCTGAAAATCAGCGAGCTGATTTTTAGCAACAAAATTAGTAGATTCAGCAAAAGTTTTGCTAACACATAGTGGATTAGCAATAAAAAAGCCTTGCTAAAAATTAATAATTTTTTTGCTGAATTTTAGTAGACTGAAAAAAACGCAAAAAATTTGTAGAGAAATTGTAAGTTAGTTAATTTATTTGCTGAAAATCATAAAACATATTTTTGTGATTCCTTTAAAAATAATTTACAATAATTACGAAATAAAAAATTTTCATTTTCTTACATTGACGACATAAACTAATTTAATATCTGAAAATATATAGAAATAAATATATATAACAAAAATTTTCTTTCAACTACTTACATCAATGGTTGCCTAAATAATGTTATCTTTTAAAGGACGCAACTGCCGAAGATAATTATAGAAACGAAACGAAAAAAACAACCCTTTTTTTGCAATAAGAAAAAGGAACCATAAAAATTTACCTCAGATGTGTGTCTTTGTCTTTGTCTTTCGCTTTACTCTGTCTACATATGTATATGTTTGTTTGCAATTTGACCACACTAGATTATTTCAGAAATACATATTAAATTTAAATATTTTATTTTGTCTTTTATTTAATTAATAGACAATTATTTTCACAAGCCGGTGACAACGCAACATTTAAGTTGTGGTAATCCTCAATTTTGTTTTATGTATGAAAAACAGATACATAAACTTCCATGGTTGATTTTTTATATGTCTTATTAGAGTTGTACTTTTTAGTATCATTTTCCTCTTCTCTACTACATCTTAACATGCCGCGACATCTACTTCATTCTGCGCATATCTTTCAATCTGGTTGTCGTCCACACTATTAATGTGCTTATCAGCGCAATTTTTTTTAGCATAATTAATTAGTAAAACATTAGTATAATATTAGTAAAGCATTAGTATAAAACAGTTAAGTGCTGAATAAGTATAACAAAAGTTTTAGCTGAAAACACGATTTTAGCAAAAAATTTGCTAAAAAAATAGTATACCTGATTTACAAGACGTTTTACTAACTTATTTGTTTGAGTGTAGGGTATTTCTTTGTAGTGTATATTATAGGTTTGGCGGGCCGCTAGAACCATACTTAGGCTATATGGAATCAGTACTGCTCCTTGCTGTTGGTTTTCCACTGATTTTTGGCCTTGATGGGCAGGAATGCTCCTGCTCAACAGAACTATGGACTCCAGCGTTGGGGGCGTGTCAGTTGGGAGAATTATGATTTGTTCTTTAGGGAGATGGTATTGGAGATGTCCTTGGCAGATTTTTCGGACCTGTCTGTGGATGAGCAGGTTGCCAGTGCAATGCGTCGGAGGGTCCGTCGTGTCAGATCTTTGTATCAGAGGCAGGCGTTCTGGCGCGGAGGACCTAGCTCAGAGGAAAGCTGCTTACTATGCTGAGCTTAGAGATAATAAGGAAGCAATTGTTAGGGTTAAGGAGGCCGAATGTCGAGGATTTGTGAGGGAAAAATAGTGATGATCCTTGGGGTAGGGTTTACAGAATCTGTAGGGGTAAGAGTGGGAGGTCTGAGGTCGCGTCTCTTAGCGTCGGTGGAAATCTGTTGAAATCTGACGTGTCAGAGGGTGGCTTTGATGGCATCTTTGCCTGTCTGTAGGACTGTCTCTACGGAGCTTTGTAGGTGTTGTTAGGGGTTATGCCCCTGTATTTGGAGGTAATCCTTAGGGCAGTTGCTTTCAAGCTTCGGAAGGGATTACCGCTTCAGGGTTCTGAATTAATTAAATTTTTTTATATTTATAAAAATAGTTTTCTTTACTATTACAGATGATCACTTATATAAAAAATAAAGTAATAAAAGTTTAAATTGTATAAAACAGTATAAAGTTACATAAATTTATTTAAAAATAATTAATAAACACACATTTAACTATCCACTATAATTCACTAAGTTTAACAATTCACAACTATTTTATAAAAATCCATTTAACAGAAGAGCGCAGGTTGTTGAAAAATTTAACATATAGAGACAATCTGACAATTATAAATACACAAATAATATTGCAATTTAAATGGAAAATCACTAATGACGCCTGTCCATAAAAAGAGGCAGAAACTAGTCTAGTCTGATTTAAAAATTAATAATTTTCTAAAATAATTTTATTAATTTTTATAACTTTTATAACTTTAACAAATGGATTTCTCACGCTAACATGCAATTTTAGTTTTAACAATAAAATTTGTCAAAATTACCAAAAATTGTATGTTGATTTCACTTACAACTTTTGGTTCAGTGTTTTGTCCGGTCTGTGGAAGCCTAATGTACCCTCAGTTTATGTGGTTCTGGAATGTAGTGCCGAAACCATGCAACTTTTTCTGGACAATGGGCGGTGGTATGTAAAGTGGTTCTGAGTGCGAATCGATTCCTGAACCTTCAGCAGTCGACAACTTTTAAAGGCAGTCCCTTTAACCACTCGGCTATTTATGAGTTGTAACAACATGTTGCAAGAACGTGAATATAAATTGCTACAACTCCAACTTCCTAGTGTTGTGTTGCGTTGGCGTATTGATTTACTTCGGTAAAAATTTTGCACAATAAAAAAATATTTGCAACTTTATACCAATTGAAACATAAAGAAAGACATAACTGTTTTTTAGCAACAGCTAACCACAACAAAATACACTGATATTTTTTTTATATATAAACAAGTGTATTGTGCATAGTTTAAGCATATAAACCCGAAAAATTTTAATTTTGAGTAGAGTCACTTTTGAGCTAGGTGTGCGATATATATATTCAATCATTATTGCTTTACAGCCAAGAAATCGTAAATAAAAAAAATATTTTGTACAACCACAACAGACTTGAATGTCCTCAATGTAAATCATCCTTGCATAGACGAAATGTTGCTTGCGCAAGTTGATGCTCGTACAGTATAAGAGTAAAGATTTTAATTTTTATTTTGCTAAGAAAAACACACATTTGTTTTTTAAGATGTTTTAATTTACTAGTCAATTTATTAACTGAACTTTAAAGTACAAAAACATATATTTATGAAAGAAATAAAAAGATTTATATTGACATTTTGCAATTTAGATTAACTTAAACAAAATTATAAAGAATTTAGTTTGGGTTAATGAACGTTTTTAAAATATATAAAATATGCAACTTCAAATTCTTAAGAAATTTAATTTAGGTTGATAAACGTTAAAAAGTCAACATGCCAAGTTCCGCAATATGCAACTAGTAATTATTAAAAATTGCAAATTGTCAATAATTAAAAATTAATGTCTGTATGCATATCGCCCATTTACTGCAATAACGTCATAACTCCAAAATTTTAGTTTAGTAGAAAACGAGTTTAAAGTTTTCGATTTACTCCCACCTTGAAGAAAAAAATAACGAAATAATTTCAATACGACTTTTTTAACGAATAATTCTGAGTCATTAACTCAAAAATCATGTTTTTTGAGTTGTGACGTTCTTGCAGTACAAGAGCGATATGTAATACGTTACCATACGTATTCATATGAGGCTCTGACGAAACTTGATAGATATTAATTTTTCTTTTATATATATATTAGGGCGGGTCGATTTGTAGGGAGTGAAAAAATTCACCAATTTCCCTATGATTTCCGTATTCTATGGGTTATTCCATGAAAATTTGCCGAAGGAACCATACCTCTATCGTTAAAATCGAGTCCCCTACTTTTTGTTGGTAGATTTTTTCCCAAATTGACGTTCGTATGAAATATTACCTACACGTTCACATCCATAACTCAAAAACTATCGGGTTTAATCGCCAGTAGGCGCGTTGGAAAGGTGAGCTCATTTTGATCAATTTACAAAAAAAATCTCCAACATTAGTCCAACGGTTCAAAAAATACGGGCATTTTTGTCCAAATTTTGGAGCATTTTTCCATTTTTTTCCTGATTTTGTCCAAGAATATTACTTTCATGGCCATTTTTTTGGCTCAATCCATTATTTAATTCAATTTACAATTCAAAACGAAGAGTTTAAGCCCAAATTTATCGAATTCGGTTGATTAATTCATGCGATATAGCTAAAACAAAATAACACATAAAACCAACTTTTTGAATTTTTTTCCCTTTTTATTTTTTTTTCTACAAAAATTCAAATTAAGAGATAATAAAGTATCTATCAACCTATTATCAAAAAAAAATATTCAATTTGAGTGTAGTAAAAGACAAAATGTGAAAAAAAAAACATTATTTTTTCGGAAAGTCTTGTTTGCTTTCAAGTCTGGGTGTTTTCGTACGGCTTTCTCATGTCGTCGCCATAGCGCCTTCTACATTCTTTCCTGCAACTCGTTTAGCAGTGGCAGCCAGCAATTGGACATGTCTTTCCGTTCCTTGAATGTGTAAAGGAATTTGTGGATCATCGAACGGTGGCACTTCGTAATTTAAATATCCCTGCAAATGTTCATACGAATAACTTTGCGTAAACGGTGGTTCGAATAAAATGGTATCGTCATTTAAATCAATCATATTTGTATATTCCGTACAATTAAAGTTTATAAGAGATTTTTTATAAACTCTAAGTTCCGTTGGGTCGACAATATCTCTTCGGTAATGTAAAATCTTCTTTATAGCAATGTTTTCGAGGTACTTGATGTTAATGGCCAATGCAATTTCTAATGGTGTGGTTCCTGCGGACTTGTCTCACATAAAACCAGGGCCGATTGCACATTCTCGTTGGCTGACCAAAGCCAATGATTATTACGGTTTTATGTGACAACTAATAATCCAACTGAAAATTTAAAAATTCTGGCTAACTATATAATAAAAGTATACACGCCAATGTATTTCAATGTTAAGTATTATAGCTCTGCCGCATACGGTAGTACATTACTTTTTAAATTTATTACTTGGACACCATTTTTACCAACGAATTTACTTGGAGTTGTAAATACAGTAATTCAAGATAATCCATATTTTGCACACTCAGAAAATATCTTGCTATCTATGTTGTTTGATGATGGAATGGAAAAACGAAACATTGCTATAAAGAAGATTTTACATTACCGAAGAGATATTGTCGACCCAACGGAACTTAGAGTTTATAAAAAATCTCTTATAAACTTTAATTGTACGGAATATACAAATATGATTGATTTAAATGACGATACCATTTTATTCGAACCACCGTTTACGCAAAGTTATTCGTATGAACATTTGCAGGGATATTTAAATTACGAAGTGCCACCGTTCGATGATCCACAAATTCCTTTACACATTCAAGGAACGAAAAGACATGTCCAATTGCTGGCTGCCACTGCTAAACGAGTTGCAGGAAAGAATGTAGAAGGCGCTATGGCGACGACATTAGAAAGCCGTACGAAAACACCCAGACTTGAAAGCAAACAAGACTTTCAGAAAAAATAATGTTTTTTTTTTCACATTTTGTCTTTTACTACACTCAAATTGAATATTTTTTTTTGATAATATGTTGATAGATACTTTATTATCTCTTAATTTGAATTTTTGTAGAAAAAAACAATAAAAAGGGAAAAAAAAATCAAAAAGTTGGTTTTATGTGTTATTTTGTTTTAGCAATATCGCATGAATTAATCAACCGAATTCGATAAATTTGGGCTTAAACTCTTCGTTTTGAATTGTAAATTGAATTAAATAATGGATTGAGCCAAAAAAATGGCCATGAAAGTAATATTCTTGGACAAAATCATGAAAAAAATGGAAAAATGCTCCAAAATTTGGACAAAAATGCCCGTAACTTTTGAACCGTTGGACCAATGTTGGAGATTTTGTTTTGTAAATTTATCAAAATGAGCTCACCTTTCCAACGCGCCTACTGGCGATTAAACCCGATCGATAGTTTTTGAGTTATAGATGTGAACGTGTAGGTAATATTTCATACGAACGTCAATTTGGGAAAAAATCTACCAACAAAAAGTAGGGGACTCGATTTTAACGATAGAGGTATGGTTCCTTTGGCAAATTTTCATGGAATAACCCATAGAATACGGAAATCATAGGGAAATTGTCGAAAAATAAATCGACCCGCCCTAATATATATGATGTAAGTATAAGTATAAGAATGATAATAAAAATAATGACATTTATTCCATTACTTGTAATATTAAATATTTTATTATGCTTAAAATCTATTTCTTTAAAATTGTTTTAATAGTTTATTTGTTATTTATGTATAAATCTTCTAATTTAAAATCTATAAAAGTTTTGTTTTCTTTAATATCAGTGATTAAGTGGGTTAAAATAACATTTTCTTTGAAGTTTGTTCTGTCATTGTAATATGTTATATTTTTTACTGTAATTTTACAGTTTTCAAATTTTAAAATGAAGGTGCCCGATAATGTTTCATTCTTTTCGTGAATAAAATATTCCGTTAGATTTTTTTGAATATTATAAATCCTTGCTTTATTTCCTTAATTTCAGATTGAACGAAATTTTTAAGTGTGCATTTAGCTTCTTTATTTTGAACTATATCGTCCCCTTAATAAAACAATAGTGTATAATTTTTTTGCCATTTCGAGATAATGGAGTTTAAAGTTTTTGTGTTATTAGACATCTGGGAACACAGTAATATTTCAGAAAATAATCGATGTTTTTAAGTTGTGGTCATTAAAATATGTGGTGGAATAATTAGGCTACTAGTAGATGATATTTTATTAATATACAAGTGCTTTAATTGCAAATAAATGGGATTCAAAGTACCATGATGTCACTTAGGCTATTTTATTTGTTTTTTAATATTGTTACGATTTAGCCTTTTATAAATCGTGTTTTGTTTAATTCCCGTTGAATAAACAATTTTACGGATTCTTTTATTTGCAAAATAAAACACTTTTTATTTAATTTAACTTTAGATTTATTAAATAACCGTTTCACACTTAATTAATTAGCTTGTAGCTTAAGGTTGATAGTTATCACGTTTCGATTACAACTTAACGACTTCGACGATTTAATTACGACTGACTCATTTATTCGCGGCGCACTGGTATTTATACCAGTTGGCATCACTTCTAGAAAAAGCTCGACTGATCTGGCAATTACTGGTTACAGAATAGTAGCAATTTTGAATTTAACGGAAAATAGTGATTGTTTGACTGTATTTCATAGTGTTGCCATCTTGCTGTTTTATTAAAATCGCCATTTAGCAACAAGAATCCCCAAATTCGTAACAATATGTATTAAAATCATTATACATTATTTTATTTTGTATGGTATACACTATTTTATTTTATTCTTTTACACCATATATCACGAAATACTTTTAAATTGTCGGACGAATGTTCATGAATTAAAACAAAGTATTCGTGCTTAACAATCCATTTTATTCATAATTCACAGTCTTTTTTGGTATTTCAATGACAATTTGTTAATTGTTTTGCAATACAATTTTTACACCGTTTTAATTAATTAAAAAATACATGAATAAAAGGCAATATTCATCTTTTTTTTTTTGTTATTTCGTTCGGGTTGAAGATTAAGATAAAAAGCATGAAATTCTTTGGGAATGATATTTTTGGTACACAGCCCCTTAAGATCATTGTACTTTAAGGAAGATATGGTAAGGTGTTGCTTTAATTTAGGTCACAAATTTCGGGTATCACAGTTATAATTGGTTTATTTCTTCCTCTTAGAGCAGCAAATTAGGATTAACTTTCTCCACTTTAATTTGCTTAATCTTCAACCAATTCACTGAGTTGGTTTTGTTATTCTTTTTGAAAGTGTGCCCTAATCTGCTGAACCCTTCCTTGAGATCATAAATGCCGTACCAGAACATTCTTTCCACAATGTATGGTAGTTTTCTTCGGGCCAATCGCAAAATCGTTGGCCATTTCTCGGTAGAGTAAATATATATATTTCGTTTGGCCCGTTCAATTGTCGAGTGCATACAATCCGTCTCCATTTGTGTGTGGCCGCTCTCTAAATACTTTAACTTGACCGTATTTTAATTCAACTTACGAATTACGTAAAATAGCAGTGCAACAATTAGAATACAAAATTAAATCCGTTACATTTTCGTCAAATGAGCTCAACATTTTTATAATTGTGGTCCCAATCTCGTCCGAACCTCTTTGTCCCTGCGTTTCATCGCACAAGAAACAGTAGCATTCCTTCGACGCAAGATCAAAAAATGTATTATTGAAACTAGCAAACTTCCTTGAATAATACAATGAGCTTACATTGCTGCATGGGCTTGCCAAAACAGATTATAAGTCAAAATTAAATAGTCTCAATTTTCTATTAATTTTTGCCTCCTTTTCCTCCCTAGCCCTCTTCTTATTTTTAATATGTTCATTGTACGCTTCCTGCAAAATATCCTTGTCATCAGAGTTACGATATCGGTCGCATGTATAGCATGTATCCTTCTTCAGCTTATGAAAAGAATAATTATATTCGTTGCAGAAAATACTCCTGTACATACTTTCCTTAATGGAATTGCCTTCATGCTTTTCAAAAGTTGAAACATTTTTGAAATGTTTAAATTAGAAGAATTGATTTCGAGCGAGTATAGTGGCTCTCCACAGCCGGAAAGGATTCAATATGCTCCTTAATGATTCTTCTAGTTTTTACACAAATTTTTTGATGACAGCAATGGTGTCTATAACTTCCTGACATTCACTTTTCTTTATGAAAACCGAAATAGCTCAATCAGATATATTCAGTATTTTTAGAAAGAACTGCTTGCATACTTGTTTATACCTCAGAGTGTATAGAGTGTTAGAGTCTTGACTCTTCGGGAGCCGCCAACAAGAGCCCTCTTGCATTTCTTTAATTGTATGTACTGTCTTAAGTACAACTGTTGTTTTTCGTAGTCTGAAAGCTCCCAATACTCGGCGTTGATCGCAATACGTTCTTTATTCTTAATCTGCTCAATGCATTTGTGCCGACACTTGAAATTCACCGATTTTGGCACTCGCTCCTTAATCAATTTCCCCCTTTTGGTCAGGTAAGCTTTTCCTGACTCGCTTTTCTTCTTCCGAATATTTTGCATCCATGCATGCATCTCCTTCTGTAACATAATATAACCGTTAATGTATATTTATGTCAGTAATCATAAATAACCCAAGTCGTTCCGTCCGGATTTTACCTTCCCCTTCCGAGTAGGTGTCTTGAGGTCTACCTCGTTATTGGTGACGTCTGCAATCAGACCCTCCATGTCTTGGTATATTTCAGGGTTCTCTTCCCGTGCCGTAGTGACTATGTCCAATTCCTCTGCTTTCGACTCAGCATATGCTTATGCCTCTTTCCGAAACATAATCGTCCGAAGATCCTGTGGAGAAATCTTCTTCGTCCGTAGTACCAGGCGCATAATTATTGAATAATTCTCCAGGGAAGATAGGCCTTGACTCTTCATTCGTCTCCGGAATAGTTTCATCCGATAAATCTATAGATAGATTTATTTTGGCCTCAGCGTCACCAAAATCTGTCGAAATTCCATTTACATAGTCATAATACAGCACACACTTATTATCGTTTCGTAATATTAAATATTTTATTATGCTTTAAATTTATTTCTTTAAAATTGTTTTAATAATTTATTTGTTTTATGTATAAATCTTCTAATTTAAAATCTATAAAAGTTTTATTTTCTTTAATATCAGTGATTATGTGGGTTAAAATAACGTTTTCTTTGAAGTTTATTCTATCATTGTAATATGTTATATTTTTTACTGTAATTTTACAATTTTCAAAATGAATGTGCCCGATAATGTTTCATTGTTTTCGTGAATAAAATATTCCGTTAGACTTTTTTGAATATTAGAAATCCTTGCTTTAGTAAATACTCACCATGACTTAATAGATCCATTATTTTCCCAATGCAAAAGCAAAAGCATAATTGCCTCGTCTATGTCTTCTCTCAGCAAATTCTACAATCTATCAAACAGTTGACATTAACAGTGTAAACAGATTTTAAGCTATTGTTTACGTCAACCGTATAACACACAGAGAAGCTTTGCATGATATATAAAATAGTGTATAAGTGTCATACGGATTGACTCCAAGTAATATATTGTTAAAAACTTGTGTATAAAAATATACGTCATTTTTCGATTTTACTTTGTTATGAAATAATAAAAATAGTGAATAATAAAAATAGTGTATGCTTTTTATACAATATTTTTCTTTGAAATTATATTCAGAGTAACAACTAATTAAAACACTATACTTGCACTTACACAACTTTTAATGAAAAATTTCAAACACGCAATTATACGCTAATATTTCAATTGATCTTTCGACCCACTTTGTGGAAGTATGATTTCGCCAAATTTTGACCACATACGAATCAGATTCTTAGATTTTTATTATGCAATAAAAAATAAATGGTGGACATGCGTATACGCTATTGTTTTATTGTTATCAGTTACGTTAACGTGGAAGATTTTGCCATCCCCATCAAGTATTACTCTTTCAGGTATAATGATTTATTTTCCCAGTTTGGAAGTGGTTCAAAAATAATTTTGAAAAAGAAATTAAGGGAAAACTTTTGCTATAGATAAAATTATTAAAATAGTATCGTCAATGTATGTAACACCAACTTTAATGTTAGTATAAGTCTCAAAGTCGTGTATTAGTTGTAGTTCCCGTTGGTCTATATATAGGAATGATGCCTAATTTACCCGACCAATGTCATCTACATGATTTCTCAGCAAAGTGATATCATTACACAAGGCAACAATTTTGAAAAAATTTTAGGGGCTTTGAAAACCACTATACAATTTTGATGTATTGTGGTCCCAGTAGTACAAATATGGTTCAATTTTGAAATTCTATGGAGAGGTTTTTTTTTTTTTAAAATTTTTAAGTAAAATTATAAATTTTTTTAGACGTTTCTCTACATAATTAATGATAACTAAAAAAAAATTAGTCCGATATTATTCAAATAAATTTACAAAGCCTTTAATCCGTTAATATATTGCGTTTCAATCGGCTCAGTAGTTTCGGAGTTATAATAAAAAATTGAGGGAAAAAATATTTTTTTTACGTGAAAATAGCAAATTTTTTTGTTTTAAAAAAATCATAAAAAATCGAAAACGGCAAAAAAATCGTTCAGATTTATTGCTTTATCGCAAAGCCACATGTAATAGGAACAAAATGAGATATCGATCATAAAATCGATTGATTTTTTTCGAATTTATTCACAATTAAGTGAATTCGCTCATTTTCACCAAATTTTAGTTTTTTGTCTGATATACATAAAATTGAGTAGTTAATGTTCTTCTTTCGATTGATTGAATTTTGAAAACATTTTCCCCATGCTATGTACAAATTTTCACATCAAAAATGCATTACATAGTAACATTCGTGTATTTTTTGGCAAAACCCTACCTAGAATATACTGATTCTATTCTTCGGAAAGACATTTGTGTTGGATGAGCTTAAATGTAAATAAATAAATAAATTAAATAGTAGAAAATTTATATTTTATTATTCACATTTATTATAATAAATAAAACAAGAAAATAAATAAATAAATATGTATTATAAACTACAAACTCTGAAATTTTCTTTTAGTCGATTTTCTACTATTGTTGAATAACGAAGTGTTACTCTGAATACTCCAGCAAAAATCAGCCATCATGTGTGCATCCCAGCGACCCTGGTATCGTTCCTCCATTGTCCGGATATCTTGGTGGAATCGTTCGCCCTGTTCTTCACTCAAGTCTCCTAGATTTTCAGGAAAACGATCTAAGTGACTGTGCAGGTAGTGTACTTTGATGCTCATGTTGCATCCAAGATTCTGGAAGTGAGTTAACATCTCTTCAACGTGCGCAACGTAATCATCACCCTTGTTATTTCCTAAGAAATTTTGAATAACCCATACAAACGAATCCCATGCATTCTTCTCAATTTCTGACATTGAACTGCCAAATTCAGTATCGTTCACCAATTTGCGAATTTGTGGGCCATCAAATATGCCTGCTTTCAGCTTTTCCATACTTAGATTGGGAAACTTCCTTGAAATATACTGGAAACATTCACTATCTTTGTTAAGTGCTTTAACATATTGTTTCATCAGACCAAGTTTAATGTGAAGAGGGGGTAATATGATGCGATCTCGGGGCACTAGAGCCACATTTATAACATTTGGCGTACCTGGAACTAGTGTTTCCCTAGAAGGCCATTGTTTTCTCTTCCAATGTTCTGTTTTAGCTCTGCTGTCCCATAAACATATAAAACAAGGATATTTTGTAAAGCCGCTTTGTTGGCCTAAGAGGAAATTTACCATCTTAAGATCAACACAAATTACCCACTTATGTTCATCATACTTTATCTTCTTCATGACCAATGCAATTACAGAGTATTCTTCTTTTACTTTGGTTGAATGTGCGATCGGCAAGGAGTGAAATTTATTTCCATTATGCAAAAGGACACACTTCAAGCTGCGTTTTGATGAGTCGATAAATAAACGCCATTCGTTTGAATCATATCTCTGTAAGCCCATGGCAGTCATCAAACCAGAAATATCTGTGCAGTACACAAAGTCATCCTCTTCAGCAAAATAATGAAGTAAGTCTTTTTCTCGAGTACGGTAATACGAAACTTTAGTTTCTTTAGTTATGAGACCTGTTTCTTTCATCCGGGACGCAAGTAATTCAGAAGATCTTTTCGACAATCCAAGGTCTCTAATTACATCATTAAGCTGATCTTGATTCCATGGTCTCGGCGAGAAATGTTTGTGTGGGATGAACTCGTCATTTTCAGCTGTAGATGGTAGTGCTGGATCTGACATATCTGATTGGTAAGACATACTTGAGGTTGAGTGTCCTGGTGAAGATGAAAGCACATGACTACAGCTTGCACCCCGATCTTGAGCATATTCTATTTCTTGTGAATGTAGAACTGCAAGTGTAAACCCATCAGCAGACCTCGTGGGGTAAGACCATCGCATATGTTTTCCAAAACCGCTTTTTGTACTTAAACAAAAATAACACTCGGATGCGTGGTTCGCTGTTTCTCTCCATAGCATAGGCTTCAAAATTTCCAAGTGTCGTCTGTAAAATGAAAAAAAAAAATTGAAATCAGGAATATGAAGAATTCAAATTTTAATTAAGAAATATTGTAATTATAAAATATTCCAAATCTATTAATTTATACTTACTTTACGTTAGAAGACTTCATAGATAAATTCAATCGACATGGAATGCATATAGTACTCGGTGTCCAATGCTGGTTCAAATTGTGCGGATAGATATTATAGCAATCTTGATATGACTTTTGCAATGAAGTTAAGAAGAACTTCCGTTTTTTCCCGGTGATATATTGACCGCACACATAACAAAATAAATCTGGATCGTTTTTACATAAAAATGTTCTGGCTTTCTGGCTCATTTTTATTAATATTTGAAAATTGTTTTTAACTTCTAAGCTGTATGACTCTAATTTTTGTGTAGGTATTAAATGATGTTTGCGTTATCGCAAACACTTCTTGAATGAAATAAAAAGGGTCAAGGAGATCTTATAAATACTGATACTATAATTTGGGATAACCCTTTGTGTGGATACAGTTTGTGTGTGCTGCAAATTTTTTATTATTCCCAAGAATCCTAAAAAACATTAAGGACTTTTATGAAAAAAAAAAAAATCATCCGTTACAGGTAGCTAACGGAAAATAAGAGCACTTCAGCGTACACGCACATTTATGAGCGTTTTATTACTATCCTACCGCAATCGTAAAAATTAAACAATCTTTTGTTTATTACTTATTTTTTTTTTAATTATTAGAATCATAAAAATGTCATAGAGGTTTTTCCCAAAGGGGTTTTGCCAAAATGCGTGTCGTAAAATGCACCTGAGTTTTTATGTTCTGCATTTTCATTATATAGTAGGTACAATTTTCTACAGTGCTTGTAAATATGCGATACCTTCAATTAATTGTAAATAAAAATGTAAAGCATGCATCGATTTTTATGATCCATATCTAGTTTAATTCGCATGATATGTAGCTTTACTACAAAAAAATAAAAAGTAATATTTTTTGCAGTTTTCGATTTTTTCCAGATTTTTGTTTTTCAAATTTTTTTTTTTTTAGCATTTTTTTTTTTTTTGCTAACAATTTGTTTCATAACTTTGAAACTATTGATCGCATTAAAAAAATTTGTAAATTTAATTTGACAAAATCGGACTAGTTGTTTTTGAGTTATGACAACATAAGTGGAGAAATGTCTCAAAATATTGTCAATTTTACTTAAAAATTTTTTAAAAAAAAATTATCCATAGAATTGAAAAATTTTACCATTTTTGTACTTAGGCAGCAATGATGCATCAAATCTATATAGTGGTTAGTCAAGCCTTTTTTTGCTGTTGACCTGTGTTATCTATTTAATAAATATGTCTCAGGAACATTACTGCGTCTTCTAACGTTGATATTTATTTATTTATATACGTTGTAACTATTGATTGTTTTTTTGTTTACGTGCGAGGTGATATTCTGCACTTGAGAAGATAATGTTTCACTTATCTGAAAAAATTAGTTTATTTTTATCGTATTGTTAACTGTATTTTTTTTTTTGAAGGCATCAAGAGCACTGTTTCCTTTTCATCGTCACTGTCCATATTTCCGGTTATGATTTTCAATCTTTTAAAATGTACGTTAACGAGATCGCGCTTATTTCTAAAATGGGGTGATAGATTATTTACTTTAAGTAAGATCAAATTGTTTCTCGTTGTTTCCATTAAAGATTTTAGATCTGAAATGGATCCCTTCAAAAGCTCTATGTTCTCTATTCTATATTGTCTCAATGTAGTGATGATATTTGGTTAAATTGATGAAATAAAAAATCCTGTGGAAGTTATCAATAATTTTAGGATCTTCTTTCATCGGGTTATATCCTTTGTTATCGATTAAATTAGATGTACAGCTTTTGCAAATTTAAGACTTGTAAAGGGTCCGCCGAATAACTTTTTTTTTTTGAAAATGCTATAAAAAGAAACTACTGAATATTTTCTCAAATTATTTTTTTTATTTGAAAGTACAATCCTTCCGGTTAATAATGGAAAATAATTTCATTCAAATGGCTGCCTCGGCTGGCCATGCAGTAGCCTACACGATCGGTCTAGTTTTTAAGCACATTATCGATTGTGTGCAGCTGTATTTCACAAATGGCTTCACGAATATTGTCCTTTAAAGCGTCAATTGTCTCTGGCTTGTTGGCGTAACACTTATCTTTGACGGCACCCCACAAATAATAATCCAACGGTGTCAAATCGCAGCTCCGAAGTGGCCAAACGACATCAGCTCTGCGGCTGATAATGCGATCTTCAAAAACAGGGCGCAAAACATCGAGTGTAGCTTCGGCTGTGTGGCATGTAGCCCCGTTGGGTTTACACGGACCGGACACCAATCGAAACGACTTTCTGAAGGTCCACACCTTTTCTCTCTCAGCCAGAGACGGGTCCTTATAATGGCACCACCACGGATCAGGCGCAACTCGTGGACCCGCACCCCAAGTGTAAGACAAACCTCCGTGGCCACCTTCTCAATAACTTCCTTTGAAGAGACGCCCTCACAATCACCGACCACTTATCGGCCGGCTTGAAAACAGCCGGGGGAGCAGCAGCAGGCGTACGACAGGCTGGAACCCCATAAGCCACAAACCCAGCCGGATATTCAGCAGACACTACAGGCGCAGCAGCTTCTAGACGCCCCTTCAATCGCTCGTTTTCGGCGAACAGCCTCATCAGCATGACTTCGTACTTCGACGATAGTTGCAACACCTGGCGCGCAAGCACCGGAGAAACTCCGTCAGCCAGTACCACGCCTGTGAGCTCATCCGTCAACCCCTTCAACCGCAGCATTGGATGCATCGCCCCGGGAAGGAGCAGCCCCACGCCTTGGCCTAGACCTCCTAGCACCAACAACAACCGCATCTGACGTGACGGCAGAGTCAGCCACAGCTAGAGCACCAACACCCCCCTTCACGGCAGCTTCGGTAGCAGTCACAGCAGCAGTCCTGGCAGCAGCACGCGCCATCCTGGGCGTACCAGGCTTAAACCGCTTCCCCGTACTCTCGCAATCCGAGCTCAGAGGCTCACTGTCCGTATGCCGCACCTACCGGCGGCGGACTCCGAAACTCATCCGTTACGGCATCTAAAGCATCACCCTTAGGCTTAGCCTCCACCCGAGCTTCCTTCCTCGGCGGCATAGTGAAAGCCAGGAGGTACTATACTCAATTTACTTATACCTCGTATCACCGTTATTTCAACCCAAAATTCGGCAAAAAAAACAGATCACCAAAATTAATATTTTGAATCACCGTAATTTCTAATAAAAAATCGCCAACAGTTCCGATCACCGCAAATTAGCGCAGCAACACGCCAGTTAGTCAAGACATCAACCGATAGCAGAGACACAGTCCGGTTAGCCGAGACACGAACTGTAAACGGAAGTCCCCAAACCGGAAATGGTAAACCGGAAGTTGCCAACCGGAAGTACCACAGCACCAACTCCCTCACGACGAACAACAGCAAACCACCACCAGGACGAACAACAGCAAACGAGACACGACACCCGCAGTAGACACAACCCCCGCCAACGAGCATACGCATAGTTGAAATCCAGGGTCAAACAACGGCAACTGGATACGACAGTGCAATTGGCAGTAAGAGCCACCACGGTCGACTACACAAGGGGTCCATCTCCACTAACGTCTAGTCCTCCTCCTGTTGAATACTTCCCTAGCGTATTCACCCAACCAAAGGTCCGCTCGTCCTCTACTACCCTGCTAACATCAAAAACCCCACCAGTGAAAACTATCCCTATACTATCTAAGTCTCGAACGTCATCGCAAAAGGGGAAACCCGTCAATACGTGCAACCAGTCCTCAGGCCCACCACCGCAAGCACAGTCCGCATCGCCAGACCCCTCGAATGCAGGAACGCATTGAGAGAGCCATGTCCAGTCAATAAAAAGCCAAGACTCAGGCCGAAACCAAAGTCAGGGTGACCCCGTACAAACGTCGCGTCACGTATAAACTCGTAGGTCACTCTACCAAAGTCACTGTTCGACCACCTATTCCTCCACCTAGAAACCAGGCACCCATCCAGCAGCCTCCTAATGCCTGCCTTTTCAACATCCACCAGGTCAGAAATATTAAGCCAGTCACACTCGAGAAGCGGCAACCCCCTCTTGGCCTTGAAAGCAATAGCACACGTGTCACTTCCAAGTCCAGGGGACCAGCACCCAGCAAGACCTGAAGGGCATCCGTCGAGACCGTACGACAGACAGGCATGCAGGTCAGCAAAGCGACCCTCTGACACGACATGGCCTTCTTCCTGCCAGCAACAGTCATAACCGTTTCGTACCATATAGGTGCCCCATATGTCGCATAAGCCACAAACAGACAATCATATATGGTACGAACGGCACGCCTGCTGAGGCCCCAGTCACTTTTAAGGAAACGTCTCACCTTACCCGCAATGGCAGTAAGCTTGTCCCTCACGTGATCTATATGAACTAAAAAGTTCATCCTTTCACTCATCATTATTCCCAGATACTTAACCTGAGTTTCCTATCTGAGACTAACACCACCAAATCGAATGAATGGTGGACGACTATGCGACAATCTGGCCTTACGCAGCATTGTCACGGTCTTGTCCATTGCCACGCCAACACCTACATAATCGCCCACTCCCTCACATCACGCATGGCCTGTTCACCCCTTTTCTCCAGACCAGCACGAGACTGTCCTTCAATTAGGACCGAGTGTTCTCAGCAGAGGATGCATCATGAGGTTCTATATAAATGGACCACAGATGGAGCAATGCGGACAACCACGGGCAACATCCCTACAAACCGTGTCGCTGTCACCAACCACACAAGACTTCCTCTCGTTGAAGTAACTGCTCCATTAGACAAGCTCCTGGCAGCCCACATCACGCAACCTGTCAAGAACCTTATCCCAAGAGAGATACTCAAACGCACCCTTAAAATCGACAAATATACCGAGTACATATTTAGTAGAGGATTCGCTCACGCAACGCCTACCATGCATCCACGCATCGTCAACGCACCTCCGCTCCCTAAATCCGTACTGGTACTCAGAAATGCCCTCGCTGGAGGCCTCATTAAGCCGCGACACCATTATTCTCTCCAGAACTTTCACAAGTACTAGTGGGAGACCGATGCCCCGATAAGACCGAGGATTGCTCCTCACCCTTTCCGGAGACTTAAGGAGGACGACTACCCGAGCACGCTTCCAAGCCCTAGGGAAATAGCCCACACTTAGACACTTCCCAAAGACCGAAACCAGGAATTCCGGTATGTCCTTCCAGATGTCCTTACACATCTCGCCGGTCATACCATCAATACCAGGTGATCTCCTACTCCTGACCCGACAAATACTGTCCGCCACCTCCGATTCCTTATGGACATATAGATATCGATAGGTTTTTACAGCCATTGGAATGTTATTTACTGTTCTTATTTCGTGTTTAATGGCATTAGTGAATGTTAAATCGCTTTCCTCTGAATAAAATATTTTTTTTTAATTATTTATAACTTCTTCTTTACTCAGATGATCAGTTCGTATTTGTTCCATCAATGGAGTTTTCGGATTATCATTTCCGATGTTACGAATGTAGCAATTTTCGTCCATTACTCTGTTGGATTCTTGGGTTTCGAATATAACTCTCTGGGATATTTCCATTGACATTAACAAAATCGGTAAATTTGAAATTCTCTGCCTCATACACTCCTTCCATGATTTCTATATTTTGATCTTTCAGAAATTTTTTAGGTGTGTAAATGAATCCATCTTTTTGGCTTACATTTAATTCCACTTTATTCATACCACCTGTTTCAAAAAAATATTCTAGATTTTCAAGTGTAAATTTCATAGGGATTCGTTTGTCTTTGATCTCTAGTATGTCTGCTTTTAAATTTATGATGGCTTCAAGTTTCCTTAGAATGTTATTTCGGATAAGAATATCGTATTTGGTATGGAATTTGCATACCAAAAACTCGATTTTGTTTTCGGTATCGCCCAGTTCTTCGAAAAGTGGGATAGATACCTTTTCATCTATTTTTATTATATGCTTCAGGCATATAAATTCTTCTATTTTGGATGACAGATTCCAGGATTTATTATGAAATACTTCGCTCCGGTGCACAGTGGGATAAATAACAAAATTTGTGGAAATAATTCGGCCATTTGTTAACTTGTGGTCCGATTGCAATGAAATTTGGAACATGCATAAAAGACATAAAATGGAGTTTAAGTTTTAATTTTGAACCTTCCAGACCCTTTGGGGCTGCAAAATGGCTGCCCAAAGTTGGGTACTTTTTTCATAAAAAATTTTGAGTGTTTGCCATTTTTTTGTTTCTCATCCGATTTTCAAAAAATTAACAGTAATCTTCTAGTAATCTTCTTGTAAAGATGAACAAAAAACATGCTTACATGTGTGGGCTACCTCCAATAGTTTCCGAGATATTCCGATTTGAAAATGTGAAATTCCAAATTTTGTCCGACTCAGGTCCAAAATTTTTCGAATATCGGGAGAAAATTGGGACCAACTTTCGTCTTAAAATAACGGTTATTTAGCCAAAAAAAATCTTGATTGAATAAAAATAAAATTAGTTCAATATCTTGTTTCAGTCAAAAATTACATTAGTTTAAAGTAGAAATTAAAAAAAAAGTAAATTTTGGCGATATTTTCCCCAAAAAGCACCAAACTTCTTATCGCTCCAGACAAATATTTTTCTTCTGAACATATAAAGTATGTATACTTTTCTGGAAGGTCTTTTTATATAAATGCGAGTTGTGGTAAAAAAATGTTGATTTGTAAATACTTTTCCCCCCATCCGCTTCCAAAGTTGCCATATTTTTGAAGTAAATATCAACTTTAACTCACAGTTAAAATTTGTGCACGCCTCCAATTGGGTAGTGGAAACCGGTTTAAGATACTCCAACAGATACCTAATGTAGTGTGTAAGTCATTTCCAATCCCCGCTTTAAATGACGACATGGCAGCAAAAAACGAAAAAAATCCCATTTTTGGAATTTTTTTTTTATTTGTAGTAAAATCATAATTTCTGAGATTTGTTGAATTTAAAGTCTAGTTAAATCCAAAAAATCATTGGATTATGTCTATTATTAAATATTTTATTGAATAGTGAAAATTTTCATTTAAGCAAAAACTGAAATTTTTACCTTCGTATTTGGATTACCCAAGTTTTTGTTTTACCAAGATGGCTAAATTCAACCTTTTTTAAAAAAATCGCAATCTACAGGTAATTTTCTTTTGAACGATACCAAACACTGGTATGTTATGTTCATAACTTCTAAACAGAAAATTTTCAAATGTTAGCCCTTATTCATATATTTCTTCTAATGTGTGCTCGTATTCACATCTTACATAATTGGGTCAGGTAAAAAGGGTTTTATGATGTTCTTCATTAATGAAAAAAAAGGCAAGCAAATTAGGTTGTTTCTTTATTTAAAATAATCGGACACATCATTATTTATATCTAACAGATAAAGCAAATCTTTTAATTCTTCATTATTTACAGATGCCAATGTGTTATAACAAATCCATCGTTTTCTCATTGACGACAGGACGGGATCGGAAGACAGTAATAGGTTATTGAAAATATCTTCGTTCTGTGATTGCCTTGAACATTTTCTGGAACTGAACAATTGGGCATGTTTGAAATCTCGATTAATTGCTTCCTGAGCTTCTTATGTTAGTTCATCTAGAGGAAGAATGTTTGATTCAATGATGATTTTTCCATGGCACAATACCTTATGAACTGTTGGTGTCATTTTTTCCAGGGATATAATGATAATAGAAGTTTTGTTATTTCGTCGGTATATACTCCAAATTTTGAGGAATTTAGTTTATGTTTACTATTAATTGCCATTAACATGATGTTGATCTTTCGAAGCAACTCCTTGTCAATTCCTGTTATTATTGAAGTAATTTCAAAATCTCTCAAAAACCTTCTTGCTGTATTGCCATCGTTTGTACTTCCTCAACTAGCAAGTGGTTTATCTATGTTTAAGCCTGTCTGCCTTTTAAAGTCTTCTTGTATCCTCCTTTTTTCATCTGCCCTCATTTTTGACATTTCTTCGTTGTTTCTTACTGATTTTGTTTCATTTCCTGCTATGCTTTATACTTTAAATCACATGCTATGTGTAAGAAGTGTTCCATGAACCGAATGCGGGCATGTAAGGGGGATATGCCAAAACCCAATACTTTTTTATTAATAGTCCTTTCTTTGGAAACATTTAAAAACTGTAATTTCTTTTCATTGCATATATTGCATTCCCAAGTTGAGAGCGTGTCTGTTATGGCATTGCAAACTTTTCCATCGATCATTGTAAGGCTCAAATCAAAAGATATATTAAACTTGTAATCACCAATCTCAATACAAATTGGCTCCAAAGTACATTATTCTCTTTCTATATAATCCACCAAATTATTAGTAGTAGAGTTTGACTCTTTTATATACTCGAAACCAATGGGTCTGCAAAAAGCTTTGGATCCAGGTGCTGAATTGATCCATACATCATCGAAAGCATTACTTGTTGAAGGCTCATTAGTAGAATATGAACGAATTCTTAATGGAACTAACGATGACATGAATACGCTCTTATATTCTGATTTGTTCTGGCCTTCGGAAGCATGTTTGTATTCAGAAAGGGCTGATAAGCCATCACATCCCCACTTGCACATTAGT
Organism: Delia radicum; assembly: GCA_021234595.1. NCBI lineage: Eukaryota > Metazoa > Arthropoda > Insecta > Diptera > Anthomyiidae > Delia > Delia radicum. The sequence continues at coordinate 36,476,991 of CM037852.1, read as the reverse complement.
ACAACATCGCAATTATTGACTCTTTCCAGCTGATCTCTAGAAAAGTCAGAAACAATCCTAGATGCAGTGTTTTCGAGCAGAGTAGACAATTCAATGCAAGCTTCATGTTCAGTAACAGCAATAGGTTTTGGTAAGATACTATCCTTCTTATCCTTTATTGCGTTATATGAGGGCAGAATTTTGTGTCCTTTATCAATCAAAACCTTTCTCAAAATAAGATATTTATTTTTGCTTAGCCCTAATTCCAACAGAAGAGCAATGGCTTCTTCTTCTGTAAAATCTGTATCCGATGAAGGGGTGGGGATGCTTTTAACAATCCTTTTAAGCCGTTTTGGTGATGCAGTTGGAAGAACATCTGCGATTTGCAACGCCTCTTTAGGGCGATTTTCTTTTTTAACATTTCCTTAAACGTGTAAGAAACTTCTGTATTTGAATGCGTAGAAAGAGTAATCGATGTTCTTTTTTTTTAGATTTTGCACACAACTCATTATAAGGCTGACAGGGTGCACCAACAGCAGAAAAAATTATCTCCAGGCTATCATTCATCCACTTATAATATTTTGTTTTAAATTTTTTAGATATTTCTGCAGTGTCCAATTTAATGTGATGTGAAGATTCAATTGATGCAACTACAACGTTAACCTTTTCAAATCTCTGTAGTTTTGAGTTGTCCCACAAAGTTAAGCACACTGCTTCATGATTTACTGTTATTACCCTGATTATAAACTTAAAACTAAACCTATTCATATTTATATACAAGGTATTTATATATTAGGTACAAATATTAGCTATCATAACCCAGGTAACTGGGTCTTCAAATACTAAGGCCCATAAAATATAAAAAGAGAGGGTATATTTAAAATAGCAATCATAAAACACGTATCTTTGGGTGGGCCCACAAAACCTTTTATCATTAATGAAGAACATCATAAAACCCTTTTTACCTGACCCAATTATGTAAGATGTGAATACGAGCACACATTAGAAGAAATATATGAATAAGGGCTAACATTTGAAAATTTTCTGTTTAGAAGTTATGAACATAACATACCAGTGTTTGGTATCGTTGAAAAGAAAATTACCTGTAGATTGCGATTTTTTTAAAAAGGTTGAGTTTAGCCATCTTGGTAAAACAAAAACTTGGGTAATCCAAATATGAAGGTAAAAATTTCAGTTTTTGCTTAAATGAAAATTTTCACTATTCAATAAAATATTTATTAATAGACATAATCCAATGAATTTTTGGATTTAACTAGACTTTAAGGTCAACAAAACGAAACAAATGTCAGAATTTATGATTTTCTGAAAACAATCCCACAATTCCTAAAAATAAAAAATAAATTTCCAAAAATGTGATTTTTTTCGTTTTAAAGCGGGGATTGGAAATGACTTACACACTAAATTAGATATATGTTGGAGTATCTAAAACCGGTTTCCACTACCCAATTGGAGGCGTGCACAAATTTTAACTGTGTGTAAAAATTTATATTTACCTCAAAAATATGGCAACTTTGGAAGCGGATGTGGGGAAAAGTATTTACAAATCAAAATTTTTTTTACCACAACTCGCATTTATATAAAAAGACCTTCCAGAAAAGTAGACATACTTTATATGTCTGGAGCGATAAGAAATTTGGTGCTTTTTGGGGAAAATATCGCCAAAATTTACTTTTTTTTTTTAATTTCTACTTTAAACTAATGTAATTTTTGACTGAAACCAAATATTGAACTAATTTTTTTTTATTCAATCAAGAATTTTATTGGCTAAATAACCGTTATTTTAAAACGAAAATTTGTCCCAATTTTCTCCCGATATTCGAAAAATTTTGGACCTGAGTCGGACAAAATTTGGAATTTCACATTTTCAAATCGGAATATCTCGGAAACTATTGGAGGTAACCCACACATGTAAGCACGTTTTTGTTTATCTTTACAAGAAGATTACTAATATGTTAATTTTTTGAAAATCGGATGAGAAACAAAAAAATGGCAAAAAACTAAAAATTTTTTATGAAAAAAGTACCCAACTTTGGGCAGCCATTTTGCCGCCCCAAAGGGTCTGGAAGGTTCAAAATCAAAACTTAAACTCCATTTTATGTCTTTTATGCATGTTCCAAATTTCATTGCAATCGGACCACAAGTTAACAAATGGCCGAATTATTTCCACAAATTTTGTGATTTATCCCACTGTGCATTCATCGTAGTTGACAAGTTTTTCAATATTTTCCTTTAATACTCCTGAAATTTGAATCATCTTATTTTTCTTCTGAAGACAAAATAAACACAATTTAAGTCGATTTTCATCGTGAGTGGCCCCATGGTCTTTTGAAACCTTTAACATATCGTTTTGCAGATAATTTTACTCTGTTTCAAATAATAAACAAAATTTAATTTTAAATTTCTTGAATTATTTTGGTTAAATAATAGTTTTAAATATCAACAACTGTAAATAAACATATCATTGATAAGAAAAATCATAAAGACAAGGCAATTACAAACCTAATAAACAATATACTTGAAATTCTAAAATATTTAATTAAATTTCGTTTTTCACAATTCTTTTTCAAAAAAACAAGTATTTTTTCAAACTTAGTTTTTTTCAAAAACGGCTCGACAAGTTATTTGCTATAATTTTTTTACACACTATTTAGAATGTAAATAACCCAAATCATGCTAAGGCCCTTCATTAAAAGTTGGTTCAAGACCACCGTGAAAAGAAATAAATTTTTCTAACAAAATACCAATTTCAAAAAGTACTTTTTCCATAAAAAATACCTTTACCAAAAACAGTACTTTTTCCGAAAAAAATACTTTTTCCTAATAAAATTTCCACCTAAAGTATCCAAAACGGATCTTAAAAAAAGTAACAAAAAAATTAAATTTTTCTAAAAAAGTGCCAATTTCAAAACAGTACTTTTTCCAAAAAAAAAGCACATTTCCAAAAAAACAGCCATTTTTCAAAAAAAAAAAAAAAATTAGCGAAAATTTTTTAGCTTTTCCAAAAAAAATCAACTTTTTATAAAAAAGTGCCAACTTCAAAAAATACCAAAAAAATACATTTTTTCAAAAATAATAAAATTACAGTTTGAAAAAATTAATTAAATTTTTGAAAAAAGTCCTTTTTTCCATTTTTTTATTTGTATTTAAAAAATAAAAAAAAAACAACACTTAATGAAAAAAAATCCCAGTTCAACGAATGTCAGACTTTTCATACTGAAGTAACGCTTTAACGAAAAGTCATAATAATTGCATAGTTTTGTTTTTTATTAACAAAAAAAAAACTTTAATCTTTGTTTAAATGATTTGACAAATTTCCAAACTTAATACAATTCCTTAGGAAATAACAATGTTATTGATAAATTTAATATAAAAAAATTTATTTTTGACTTGGATTTGGAAATACCTGTTAGTTCAGTATTATATGGTTCGAATCTTGCAATTTCATTAGAAAACATCGCCTGCAAATGGACGGCTATCATTGTTAGAGTTGATTTTCGACAAAAAAGCAATAAGAGACTCGATGTCTTTGCATTAAAATATAATCAAAAAAATTGCTTGAGACATTGCAAACTAAAAATTAAATATGTCTACACAGAAAAAACTAAAATTGAGTTTCAATTAAAATATTTGTTAATTCAGTTAAAAGTGGAATTGAATTCGGTCCTATTGAGGAAATTGCAGTAACTATTAAAATAATTTGTAACTATTTAATTGATATTATTTTCAAATTTAGTTTTATTCATATCTATTAAAAATGGAATTGAATATTTTTTTAAAAAATTAATTATAATTTAAAAAAAATCACCCGAATTGTGGAAAAAGTTGCTTAAATTAAAAACAAATCGCAAAAATTAAAAAATTTGAAAAGACTGCCATATGTGAAGAAAATTGCCAAAATTTAAAAAAACAATCCTCAAAATTGCAGAAATTTAAATAAAATTGCCACAAAAAAAAAAAAACGCCAAAATTCGTAAAAATCTCTAAATTTAAAACAAAACTGCTAAAATTGAAAAAATATCTCCAAAATTAAAAAAGCGCGAATTTTTGACTTTAATCGATTCTTTAATTTTGGCTATTTTTTAAAATTTTTTTCATTTGTTTCTATGTTGTTATTATACGTTATAAAAACTGGAAACTTTGTTATACCAAATTCATTTTCAATTAAGCAATTAATACACACTATTTAACATTTAATTGAAAGTGAGTTTGAAATTGAATAAAAGTTTAATTAATTTTTTTTGACAATATTTTTTTCTGTGTATTTTGACATAATCTTTTAAAACGGAGATACCAGTAGGACCCAAACTTAAGTTTAAATCTGCTGTAGTGTGTCTTTTCAAAAGTTGATACTTTACTTACAGTGCAATCTTTTATTTAAATTTAGTTTGCTACACTCAGGGAACTTCTGCTTTAAAAATATGTAGTTGTTTGGGTTGTAATACAGTTTCATTATTTTTAATGTAAATGTAAGTCATTTGTAGAACAAATAAAATTTTTAACTAACATTGTAGTTCATTTAAAAAAACAACTCACATCAAATGACTGTTTTATGATTTTACATTCATTTTTTACAGTTGTTTTTTGTTATTTAAAAAAATAAAAAAAAAAATTTTGGTTTATTTTTTACTACCATGTGGTTCATTTTTACTACAATGTTAGTCATTTTTTGAACATTAAAAAACAAATGACAATGTTAGTTGAATTTAATGAAATGTAAGTCGTCCTTTTTTTAAATGAAATTTCATTTGTTTTTGACTACAATTGCAGTCGTCTTTACCAACATAATTTCCTAAGTGTACGCACGTATCTGGTAACATACTTTTGAGTATTTTTTTTACTATATATGTTACGATATCTAAAAATCCATTAAAGCGACTCGTGTTCAGCACAAAGAGACCATTTTTTTTTTCGAAATAAATGTAAGCCTTAAACTTTGATTGATATGCATCATGTGTTAACGTGGTCCAATTTGAATAAAATGTTTACAATTTTTTTTAGACTAAATTCCGATCGGCGCTCCTTGAAATGAGACATTTTAAAATTAAGTAGCTAAACTAGTCTTTGTGTTATAACGATGTTGTTTTTTTTTTAGAAATTTTAATGGGTTTTTATTAAAGAAAATTGTAATTATTAACGAAAAGGTTAAAATGAAGGGTAAACATACAAGAACGCTTGAAAGACATCTGAAATCGTCCAAAATATAAATAAAAGTGAATTGGAAAACATAATTTAGTTTAAACAAGACCTATATTTTTAAACTTTCCAATTATATATTTTTTTCTTTATCATTATTTCTTTCAAACTACAATCACTCTAGTGAGCTTTAACGCTTCCTTGGAAAATTTACGATTTTATATATATTTTACCTCTATTTTTAAATAAGTCTAAATTTCACAAACTTTAAACATTTTTTCATACAAAGATGTGTTAAATTTTACCGCCACTTTTAAACGCCACAACATGGGATTGGGCCGCTCAAAAATACGTTTATCATATATTTTTTTTGCTCATTTATCGCCTATCTGCAAAATCTGAAACTTCTGAGTTCACGAATAAAATATACGTAGTTTTTTGTACGGTTATAAATCTTTAATTCCACGAGTTAAAACGTTTGCATAAAAGTATTCATTATTTTATAAACACTTATAAGTTTTTGTTTGCCAGTGTATTTAACCGGACATAATTATATAAATTCATATATAAAATTAATTTCATAGACAAATTTTAATATGATGTCATATATAGTTGCGTCTTATCGCATCTCGCTCAATATATTATTGTATATTGCATATATAATACGCTAAAACTAATACAATTAATAATGACTTTATATATACCTAGATGTTGTACCCCAATGTTTGTCGTTTGAATTGATTTCTTTCTGGTTCTCAAATTTCTACACCTTATACACAAAAGATGTAGAAATCCTAGAAAAAGAACTTGTTTCATTTGTTGCATTAGGAGTTTTTAATTTAGTTTTAGATTTTTTTCAATGTAAAAAGTCAAATTAAGTTTACACGTTTTTCCGTGTTTGTTCTTCAGTGGTGTCAGTTACTAAATTCCATAAAATCTTCATTTTCAAAGTTTTTTTCTCAAACGTCTTATTTTTTTGGTAATTTGAATAGAATTTTTTGAATAAAATAAAATGTATAAATGGAAAGGAATTTGCTACAAATTATAAAGTTGTAAACTTTTGTCTAAAAGAATTAATAACGTTGAAGCAAAACCCGTATTTGACGGTAAGTATTTCTGCAAATATTTCGGATTTTACTGAAGTTTTAAAACCAATAACCGGATACAACTATAGCTTATTTTGTATTTATTAGTATCAGTTCAGATATAAATTTATACCGCTATATAAAATCGGATTAAATTGTATCGCGACGTTATTCGGATGCAATTTAATCTGCTATTAAATTAAAACTAAACTAATGCAAACTTATATAATCATATGGGCCCATTTCTCCTATAAAATTTTATTTAGACCCATTAATTTTCGTATGCTTATAAAAAGCTTCATATTAAATCTATTTAATCGGGTTGTTAGAAGTCGAAAGTTTCTGTGTGCACTAGGGTTATAACTTTTGACTTTCTTTGCAATTATCAAATTTTAGCTACCGTAAATACTCCACAAAAATATAAAGTAACGACATTTTATTTTTTTGCGGTTTTCAAAAATGTTTCCGCATAATCCTCTTTTTGTTTAATTAAACTAAAAATTAATATTTAGCTAAAATTTTAACGTAATTAGACAATAACGATGCATATCCAACTTAAAGGACAAAAACGTTTTCACATTTGACGTGTTTCGCGGATTTTCATAACACAGATTAAAACGTTGTTTCGCGATATAGATATCAAAATTAGCAAAATAACGAACACAATACGAAAAATGTTATTTAAAATATCATGTCCAGCAATATTAGTCAACTATTACAACTTTAATGTTAAAAACTTGACAAAAAATTAATTTTAAGGAAATGCTCCTTATGCAGGAAGTTTTTGTTTTAAAATGACGATTTCTATTATTAATACATTATTCAAAATAAAAAATCGAAAAATTGATAGCATTTTTCACAAAAATATTACATTTAAATTTCAATATTCCAAGTAGTTTCAAAATAATAGTCGTTTTAACTCCAAAACTTCATTCACATTGTATGTATTTTTTAATTTTCATTATAATTTTTCTCAACCCTTATTTTTCGTAACGCAATTCACTGAAGTTTTTGAGTTCAAACGGGTTAAAAAATAGTAACGGGTTTTTAAAACAAAAAGCAACGGGCTTTCCAAGAAAAGTAAAATTTTTTTTCTTTTTTAAGTAACGGTTTTTGTTATAAGTAACGGTACTTTTCAAAAAAATAACGGTGTTTTTAAAAAGTAACGGTATTTTTCATCTGTATATCTATATAAAAGAGTAGTGTGTGATACTGACTGACTCAACATCGCCCAGCCTAGCACCTGGTCATAGAAACTTGAAATTTGGCATATAGGTTTCTCCTGGGAAGGTGACCTCCACTAAGATGGAATTTTTTGATATTGCATCGTAGATGGCCAACAAGTGGGAAAAGTCCTCCTTTTTTCCTGACTGTATCAACATTGCCCAGCCTTGACAACTGGGCCAAATAACCAAAAATTTGGTATACAGTTTCCTCCTGGAAAGGAGAATTCAAATAAGACGGAGTTTTTTTGATATTCCAACGAAGATGGCCAAAAAGTATTCCGAAAAAAGTATCTTATTCCAAAAAAATATCTTCTTCCAAAAAAAGTACTTTTTAAAATTGCTTTACTCTATGCAGTAAAAGCCGCTTAACATGAACTCCGAGAAAATTTTGTTCGTTATAAGCGATATTTTTATTAACATTTTTAAAAATATAAACAAATTATAGCTTGCTAATTGCTTAAGGAATATGGTGATTGCGTATACTATTATTTTCTTTTTTTCCTACATATGTATATCATTTTACACAAACTATTTTATTTATATTTTATTATTTTTGAGGATGTAGATTAGATATCTTTAGTAGTTAAGCTTTAGTTTAACCTAGATTTCATTCATACCCTGTTTTTAGATGACGTTTTTATTCACACGAACGAAACAACCATATCAAAATACATGCAATACAAAATACATGTAGTCACTCATTCGTGTAGCGGCGAACGTCTTGTAAAAACCAGTGCTTAGTTTTTCAGATGCGGTTTACATTATTTTTAATTTAGGTTTAACCCATCATTGTTGGCCAAAAACAGCTTTTAGATAATAATTTATTTAGGTGATGCCACATTGTAACGTATTTACAAAAAAAAATATAAAACGCTACCACCTATTTTGGGCAAATCCAACCGGAAATTAAACATTTTGTCAAAATCAATGTGACATCATCGTGCAATTTAACATTTCTTAAACTAGAACTGAAAAACAGTAGGCCCAGTTAAATTCAGTTTAAGTTTGATTTGAGTTTAAATTAACAGGCCAATGAACTAAGTATAATTCACATCCCAAAATCTAGGCCTTAGTAGCTTCTATTAGCCATATGTATATACATATGGAATAAATAAATTTGATGAAATAAAAAAAAAATACATTTTTTAAAAACAATTTCAGAAGTTATCGAATATTTTCATTGGATTTTTTAAATGAACCTGTTTAGAGATGCCCCTAAACGAATGCACATTAGTATGCCCTTATACTAACGCACGTCACTGTATGATATTTAGTATTCCTTCATTCTTAATCCCTTTGTTTACTAAAACTAACTTTAAAGTTTTGTTATTGTTTTAGCTAAGCAAAACCCTTTCCTAAGCTTTAACGAGACATTATTAAACAATCAAACTTTACTCTAGTTTCGATAGTCAATCATTTCACAAACAAAAAAGTGAACAAACATACATACATACAGTGACGTCCCACCCAGCATTTTTTGAAAATTTTAATCATATTCGAGTCTTTTATGATACTTCTGCGCAACTAAAAAGCTGGAATATGCTCTCATTTTCTGATCATAAATGATACATTTGTCGGTAGAAAATGGTACCCTAGCCGCGACTCTTCTTGATGACTCATTTATGATACTGTTTTTTTGTTAGTTTTGGGTCATTTTATAGTCTTTTTCGAATCGTTTTATGGTCATTTATGAGTCTTCTTCGAATAAGCTACGAGTCTTTTTTGAGTCACTTATCATTATGTTAAGGAGTCTTTTTAGAGCCACTTATCAGTCTGTTTGGGAGTCTTTTTTGAGTCCCTTATCAGTCTGTTTCGGAGTCTTTTTCTAGTCATTTGAAAATATACAGTGACTCACAGCTTATTTCGTGTGTTAAACTTTAGAGAACATATTTGTTTATATTTTTAACATTAACTTAAATATTTATTCAAAATGGGCATTTTTTTAAAGATTTGATTTTTTTTAAGTTTTTTCTTGTAAATATAATAAAAAATAATATATCTTTAAAAAAAATACCCATTTGGACTTAATATTTAAGGTAATGTTAAAAATATTAACAAATATGTTCTTAACAGTTTAACACACGAAATAAGCTGTGAGTCACTTTTTATTTTCTTAAAAGAAATAAAAGAATAATATTCAATTTAAATTAAGATTTATTTTTAATAAAAAACTAATACATAAAGTAAGTATTTTTTTAAATTAACACAAAAACTATTGTCATTTCGACAGGAAACAAAAACTTAAAAACAAAATTTGTACATTTTCATTCATTCATTACATCATTGCTTACACTTCAATGAAACTTTTATAACTAGACAAATATCCAACTTGTTGACATTTACTCAAGAATACGCAAAAATTATCCCGTTATTCTTAAGAAAAAAAAACAACAAACAAGCATCTCTCTGGTCCAAATACGATAGCAAAACAAACAAAACTAATCACATTTAAAACACCTGCATTATCTATTTACGATCAAGCAGTTTTCAATCTTCTAGATGAGCAAATTGTGATCTTATATAACGAAAAAAACAATTACATTTTAAACACCTAGAATATTGATTTGCGAGTGCTATATAATTTGTTGTTGCGTTTCAAAACAAGCACTTTTTACTCATAAGCGCGAAACATTTTCGAGTCCCTTTTTAACCGTGTAAGTGATTAATCAGTTATTGATCACCAAAAGTACTCGAAAAAGACTCGTTTTGGTGATTTATCAAAAAACAATCTTCCAATTGCTAGGCGGGGTGTAAACAAATTAAACACTACAAATAAAATAAAATTTTAAATGAAACAACAGTAACAATTAACAAATTAATATTAAACAAAAATAGTAAGTTTATACAATTAAATTAAGAATTTTCCATTTTACCACAACACAAGTACCAAAACTATTGACAAAAGAGTACCAAAAAAAATTTAATTTTCTAAAAATGTACCAATTTCAAGAATGTCCCTTTCCAAAAAAAAGTACCGAAATTTTCAAAAAAAAAACCAAAAAATTTAGCCTTTACAGAAAAAAGTACCAAAAAAAGTACATTTTCCAAGAGAAAAAGTACCGAAAGAGTTAATTTTCAAAAAAAAAGTACCTAAAACTTTTCCTTTTTACCAAAAAAAAAATACTAGAACTATTTGCAAAAAAGTACCAAAAAAATTAAATTTTCTAAAAAAGTACAGATTTCAAAACTGTTCCTTTTCAAAAAGAAGTACCAAATTTTTCAGAAAAAAATAATTATCGGAAAAAGTCTATTCCAAAAAAAAAGTACCCTTTTCAGAAACAAGCTCCAAAAAATATTGTTAAAAAGTACCAAAAAAATGTCATATTGTTAAAAATACCAATTTCAAAAAAATACTTTTTCCCTTTTTCCAAAAAATATGTATCTTTTCCAAAAAAAAGTAACGAAAAAGTTTCCTTTTCAAAAAGAAAAAAAAACTACCAAAAATTTTAATTTTTACCAAAAAAAAGTACCAACCAAATTTTATTTTTCTACAAAAGTGCCGATTTCAAAACAGTTTCTTTTACAAAAAAAAGTACCAAAAAAATTTCTTTTTCCAAAAAAAAGAGGTACCAAAGGATGTACCTTATCTTTTCCAAAAAAAAGTAACGAAAAAGTTTCCTTTTCAAAAAAAAAAAAAAAACTACCAAAAATTTTAATTTTTACCAAAAAAAAGTACCAACCAAATTTTATTTTTCTACAAAAGTGCCGATTTCAAAACAGTTTATTTTACAAAAAAAGTACCAAAAAAATTTCTTTTTCCAAAAAAAAGAGGTACCAAAGGATGTACCTTATTCAAAATAATTTAATTTTTCTAAAAAAAGTACCAATTTCAAAAAAGACCAAAAAGTATTGGAAAATAGTACAAAAAAATAATTTTTCAAAAAAAGTACTTTTTCCAAAAAAAAAGGATTTTTTTTCAAAAAAGATACTCAAATACAGTGTTGCCAGGAGATTTGTTTTTAAATCCCAACGTCAATGAAAAAAAATCCCTTTTTTCCCTACAGACAGAAAAAATATTCCCTACATTTTTCCCTACACATTTTTTTTAATAAATGCAAAAATTTTGTTTTTTAGCAGTAAATTATATTTACTTATATTATAAATTTGTACAGTAATTCATTCAGATACAATAGATTTTTAATAAACAAAAATAACAGAAAGTAAAAAATAACATAAAAACTAAAAATAAAAAATGCCATTTTTATAAAATACTCGTATAAACACTTATGGCCTGTTTCACGATTTCGAAAGAATGCTTTTTTGATTTGGGTTTCTCTAACTAAATTTCTATGCGAACGATGACTTGAAGTACAAGTCGAATGAAAACGTAAAAGTTTTCATACAAAATTTGGTTTCTCTATTTCGAACGAGTTGTCAACAGCGAGAACGTAAATGTCAAAACCATTTACATTTATGCAAAGCCAAGAGCACATGCAAACAATGGTGCCAAAAGTTTAAACTTATTTCTCATTTTTCCAGTGCCACCAGATTTGTTGGTTTTATTCTGTTACACTAAAAAAAATAAATGGTTATATTTTGCATTGTTTATTATAAATTATAAATAGAATAAAATTTTTAATAAAAAAAATCCCTACAATTTGACTGGAAAACAAAATCTGTCCTTTTTCCCTACAGATGAATTATTTGGAAAAAATCCCTACGAAAAGGGAAAAATCCCTACACTTGGCAACACTGCTCAAATATGTACTCTTGCCAAAAAAAAATTATCTTTTCCAAAAAAATTTCTATTTTTCCGAACAAAACTACCAAAAAAAATTTTTTTTTCTAAAAATGTAGCAATTTTAAAAAGTACTTTCTGTGTATCTTACAAAAAAAAAGTACCCTTTCAAAAAAATACCGAAAAAGTACATATTCCAAAAAAAAAACTACCAACAACATTTAATTTTCAAAAAAAGTACCAATTTCAAAAAAGTACTTCTTCCCAAAAAAAAACACCTTTTTCAAAAAAAGTTACCATTTCCAAACAAAAAAGAAATACATTTTTTTTAAAAAATACTTTTTCCATAAAAAATACCTTTACCAAAAACAGTACTTTTTCCGAAAAAAAAAATACTTTTTCCTAAAAAAATTTCCATTTCCAGCCTAAAGTAATTTCCACAAAAACAAAAAGTATCTTGAAACAAATATACCAAAAACAATTTAATTTTTCTATACAAGTACCAATTTCAAAACAGTACTTTTTCCAAAAAAAAAGTACATTTTCGAAAAAAACTGCCATTTTTCAAAAAAAAAGGGAAATTTTTTTAGCTTTAAATATATATATTTTCCCAAAGTATGATCATAAACTAGCCAGTCCTTAAAACTCGGGCATAATGGGGCTAAAAATTGTGGTGTGCATTAACATTACTTGAATAACTAAAATAACGTTACCCTTAAAATGCCGTTACCAAAATAACTGAAAAATCTTTTACCCTAAAATAACGTTACCGAAATATCTAAAATAACGTTAACTGAAGTATCGTTAGATGTGCGCCACTACAATGCTTTGGAGGCTGTCGTTGCCGCCTAAACAAACTTGAGGGGCACATTAGGCGGCACTCCTCTAGAGTTTCGACAAGGAATATTTTTTCTCAAATATGTATCACCAGACAGTCAATACGGACAGTTCTGCTTAAGGATTTTCATTTCTTTCCTTTAAAAAGTAGACATGCCCCTTAGCTTGTAATGTTCTCTGTAATTTGCACAGAATTTCGCTTGCATTTGACGTCATCGTTCGTGAAAGTCATTTTAATCACATTGTTTTTTAAAAGATATGTTTGTTAGTTAAGCTTTAGTTAAACCTAGAATTTATACCTTGTTTTTAGATGACGTTTTTCTTCACACGAACGAAAAAACCATATCAAAATACATGCAATACAAAAACAAAATACATGTAAGTCACTCATTCGTATAGCGGCGAACGTCTTATAAAAACCAGTGCTTAGTTTTTCAGATGCAGTTTACATTATTTTTAATTTAGGTTTAACCCATCATGGTTGGCCAAAAACAGCTTTTAGATAATAATTATTTGAAGAAATTAAAAAAAAATAAATACATTTTTTAAAAACAATTTCAGAAGTGGATTTTTTAATGAACATATTTAGAGATGTCCCTAAACGATTGCACATTAGTATGCCCTTATATTAACGCACGTCACTGTATGATATTGAGTATTCCTTCATTCTTAATCCCTTTGTTTACTTAAACTAACTTTAAAGTTTTGTTATTGTTTTAGCTAAGCAAAACCCTTTCCTTAGCTTAAACAAGACATTATTAAACAATCAAACTTTACTCTAGTTTCGATAGTCAATCATTTCACAAGCAAAAAAGTGAACACACATACATTCATTCAGTGACGTGTAACAAATTAAACACTACAAATAAAATACATTTTTAAATAAAACAACAGTAACAATGAACAAATTAACATTAAACAAAAATAGTAAGTTTTTACAATTAAATTAAGAATAATATAAAAAGTGATTTTTATTTGGACCCAGTATTAAAAGGTTTGTCGCCCTACAGAACCATTTGCGGTAAATTTGAACAAAAAAATTGTGTGTGATCAGTTTACAAAGTGTCCCTAATTATAAGAAAAAATCAAACTTTTTACATGAAATTTTGTTTCGTTTTAAACTTGGGTATATTAACAGATTTTAATTATTTCGAATTTGAATTAATTAGTTCTTAAACAAGTTTTACTGTACTTTATTACATTGACGCCTTCTGTAATTTTTAAATTGATCAGATATAGTGTATTTTGTAGGACATTTCTTATTGCATCAAATTGTATAAAATTTAATATAACAATACATATATAATTTTACATGACGAGATGAGGCCAAACCTACGATCCATATATAACCATCCATATATGTATATATATAAAGCAACGCTTTCCAAATATACATACATCTATAACTATATAAGAGTGGCATGACTGAGTGATTCAACATCGCCCTGCCAAGACCTCTGGACCCAGGAACTTGAAATTTGGTACATGTATTCCTCCTCCGACTTAGACCTCCACTAAGAAGCGATTTTTTGATATTTCAACGGACAAGGCCTTAACGTTCGAAAATTCCTCCTTTTTCGGAAAGTAATGTCCATTTTTTCAAAAAAAAAAGTACCTTTTTCCAAAAAAACTACTGAAAACCAAGTACCAAAAAAGTACCTTCTTCAAAAAAAGTACCTAAAAAGCATTGAAAAAAGTACATTTTCCAAGAGAAAAAGTACCGAAAGAGTTCATTTAAAAAAAAAAAAATACCAAAAAATTTTCGTTTTTACCACATAATAGTTACCAATACTATTGGCAAAAAAGTACCAAAAAAAATTTAATTTTCTAAAAAAGTACCAATTAAAAAAATGTTCTTTTCAAAAAAACAAAGTATCGAAATTTAAAAAAAAAAATAATTACCGCAAAAAGTCCCTTCTACAAAAAAATTTACCCTTTTCAGACAAAAGTACAAAAAAAAGTACATTTTCCAAGAGAAAAAGTACCGAAAAAGTTAATTTTCAGAAAAAAGTACTAAAAAGATTTCCTTTTTACCAAAAAAAAAATACTAAAACTATTGGCAAAAAAGTACCAAAAAAGTTGAATTTTCTAAACCAGTACTAATTTCAAAAATGTCCTTTCCAAAAATTACTACCGAAATTTTCAAAAAAAAAATAATTACCGGAATAAGTCTCTATTCTAAAAAAAAGTAGCAAAAAATGTACTCTTTTCAGAAAGTAGCACCAAAAAATATTGTTGAAAATTATAAAAAAAAAATATTTTTCTAAAAAAAAGTACCAATTTGAAAAAAGGTCTTTTTTCCCTAAATAAATACCTTTTTCCAAAAAATAAGTATTTTTTCTAAAAAAAAAATACCTTTTCCAAAAAAAAAGTAACGAAAAAGTTCCATTTTCAAAAAAAAAAACTACCAAAAATTTTCCTTTTTACCACAAAAAAAAGTACTATTGGCAAAAAACTACAAAATAAGTACCAAAAAAGTTAAATTTTCAAAAAAAGTACTAAAAACATTTCCTTTACCAAAAAAAATACCAAAACTTTTGGCAAAAAAGTACCAAAAAAGTTGAATTTTCTAAACAAGTACCAATTTCAAAAATGTCCCTTTCCAAAAAAGAGTACCGAAATTTTCCAAAAATAATTACCGGAAAGTCTCTATTCTAAAAAAAAAAAAATACCAAAAAATGTACCCTTTTCAGAAAAAAGCACCAAAAAATATTGTTAAAAAGTACCAAAAAAAAATTACCAATTTCAAAAATGTACCAAAAAGTATTGGAAAAAAGTACAAAAAAATAATTTTGCTAAAAAAAAGTACTAATGTCAAAAAAGTACTTTTTTCAAAAAAGTACTTTATCCAAAAAAGTACTTATTCCAAAAAGTACTTTTTCCAAAAAAATATCTTTTCCAAAAAAACTATTTTTTCCAACAAAGAACCTTTTTCAAAAAAGTACTTTTTCCCAAAAAGAAAAAAAGTACAAAAACAAATAAATTTTTCTAAAAAAACTACTTTTTCCAAAAAAAATTTCCATTTTTCCAAACAAAAAGTACCAAACAAAAAAAATTTTTCTGAAAATGTAGCAATTTTAAAAAGTACTTTCTGTATTTTCCAAAAAAAAGTACCAAAAAAGTACCTTTTCAAAAAAATACCGAAAAAGTACCTTTTCAAAAAAATACCGAAAAAGTACCTTTTTCAAAAAAAACTACCAACAAAATTTAATTTTCAAAAAAGTACCAATTCCAAGTACTTCTTCTCAAAAAAAACCCCTTTTCCAAGAATTGGTACCATTTCCAAACAAAAAAGAAAACACGGTGGTTTGAACCAACTTTTAATAAAGGGTCTTAGCACATAATTTTTTTTACTGATTTGGGTTATTTACATACTAAATAGTGTGTAAAAAAATTATAGCCCATAACTTGTCAAGCCGTTTTTTGAAAAAATTCATATTGAAAAACATTACTCGTTTTCTACTAAAAATTTCACACATTTGTAATAATGACCATAGCAAAGACACATTTTCGTAATTTTCAGATATACATATTAGCAACTATTGCAAGGAACAAAATATTTTTTACCCCACTGTCTTTAAATTTTGTTGCCAGTACATTATCACAATATTTTTGTCGCTTTACTGGTATCTTCGGATTCAATAAAATCATTTTCTAATAGTAGATCTGATGATTGTATTGATATGCAAACTTCCATAGCTATCGATGCCAAATTTCAAATGATATTCTGTCAAATTCCTCTTCTCTTCAGCGTATTCTATAAATTTTTTAACGTCATTACAAAAAACTATGCTCTCGGAAGTTTTACTTTTTACATAATTTTTACCGTTTTTAACAATGTCACACTTTCTAACTTCAAAATAAGAATCTACAGAATGATTTATTTTCTTGAGTTTTTCGTCCAAATTTGATTGAAACATGTTTCTATTATTAGAAGCAACTCTTAAGGCTGATGTCATTAAGCCAATTTATCTTTTCGATATTCCAAGACCCAACCCTATTTTAGAAACAACATCGGCGGAAAAGTTATTTTGTTCTTTACTTTTCGATGGCTTTAGTGTCACTCTCATTTTTCGTCCACGTTCTTGGGATATGGACAATTCATTAATATTATTTTCCTTAGGTTGAGATTTTGATTTTACAAGTGTTTTTATTAACTTACTGACCAGCTGCTCTTTATGTTTTGTAGAAAGATCTTTATCAATATGAGTAACTAAATGATCCACGTGATTCGAATTATTATTACAAAAATGTGGCTTACCCACTACCAAGTCTGATCGACATTTACTGCACTTTTTTAGTTTATTATTTACAATATTAACAGGATTAACTGAAAAATTTTCGTGGCCTGGTTTCCTACTTAAATCGCACAAAGTACACTCACATGTTTTATCAATTTTAGATCTTGTGTAAGGATTCATTACTTTGAAATATGACTAATCTTGTAATTTTAAAGTACGTAAACTTAATTCTTTTTTAATTTCACGAAAGATCAGAATTCGAAAAGCATCACAAACTACACTGGGAAGCCAAGCCGTTCATCACATTCATCGTAGTTGACAAGTTTTTCAATATTTTCCTTTAATACTCCTGAAATTGGAATCATCTTATTTTTCTTCTGAAGACAAAATAAACACAATTTAAGTCGATTTTCATCGTGAGTGGCACCATGGTCTTTTGAAACCTTCAACATATTGTTTTGCAGATAATTTTACTCTGTTTCAAATAATAAACAAAATTTAATTTTAAATTTCTTGAATTATTTTGGTTAAATAATAGTTTTGAATATCAACAACTGTAAATAAACATATCATTGATAAGAAAAATCATAATCAATTACAAACCTATTAAACAATATACTTGAAATTCTAAAATATCTATTTAAATTTCGTTTTTCAAAATTCTTTTTCACAAAACTGTCAAAGGAGCACAGTACAGAAAAAATGTAAACTCTAAGGCAGAAATTGGCCCTCTAGATGCATTTACAAAAATTTTAATAATTAACATGTATTTTTTTTTTCAAAATTAGTTTTTTCAAAAACGGCTCGACAAGTTATTTGCTATAATTTTTTTACACACTACTTAGAATATAAATAACCCAAATCAGTAAAAAAAATTGTGTGCTAAGGCCCTACATTAAAAGTTGGTTCAAGACCACCGTGAAAAGAAATAAATTTTTCTAAAAAATACAAATTTCAAAACAGTACTTTTTCCATAAAAAATACCTTTACGAAAAACAGTTCCGAAAAACATACTTTTTCCTAAAAAAATTTCCACCTAAGGTATCCAAAACGGATCTTAAAAAAAATAACAAAAAAATTAAATTTTTCTAAAAAAGTGCCAATTCAAAACAGTACTTTTTCCAAAAAAAAGTACATTTCCAAAAACAGCCATTTTTTCAAAAAATTAGCGAAAATTTTTTAGCTTCTCCAAAAAAAATTAACTTTTTTTAAAAAAGTGCCAACTTCAAAAAATACCGAAAAAATACATTTTTTCAAAAATTAAAATTACAGTTTGAAAAAATTAATTTTCCCAAAAAAATGTATAATTTTTGAAAAAAGTCCTTTTTTCCATTTTTTTTATTTGTATTTAAAAAATGAAAAAACAACGCGTAATGAAAAAAATCCCAGTTCAACGAATGTCAGACTTTTCATACTGAAGTAACGCTTTAACGAAAAGTCGAACAAAAATATATAAATTTAAAACATATAAATAATAATTGCATAGTTTTGTTTTTTATTAACAAACAAAAAACTTAAATCTTTGTTTAACGAATATCTCGATTTAAAGAATTCTACTAAATTGTCTACAAATATAATTTTGTTATAATTGCGTTATAATTTTTACACTTTTTCCAGTTAAAACTTTATTTTAGTGGTTTTTAGTCTACAAATACATAGATGTTAAAATATTTAGTGTATCCTTTTTTCGTATTAATGTATATAAATAATCTATGTACATATAGGAGTGGTGTGAGTGACTGACTCAACATCGCCCAGCCTAGATCCGTGGACCTGGGAAGTTGAAATTTCCAAGGAATTTTCCAATATTCCAACGGAGAGGGCCAAAAAAACGGAAAAAATCTTTCGTTTTTGCAAAAAAGTAACGGCAATTTGAAAGAAAGTAACATTTACTTTTTTAAGAAATAAAACTAACGGTTTTTTAAAGAAACGGTTTGTTCAAAAAGTAACGGTTTTTATTTTATAAGTAACGACATTTTTCAAAAAATAACGGGTTTTTCAAAAAATAGCGGGTTTTAAAAAAATATAATACGTTTTTTTTTAATAGTAACTGTACTTTAAAAAAAAAAAGAATAACGGGTTTAAAAAAAGTAAAACAAAAAGCAACGGGGGTTTTCAAGAAAAGTAACGTTTTTTATTTAAAGTAGTTTTTTTTTTCAAAAATAACGGTGTATTAAGAAAAATGTATCTTATTCCAAAAAATATCTTTTCCAAAAAAAATTCTTTTTCCACAAAAAAATACTTTTTAAAACAAGTGCTTCTACCAAAAAAAAGCACTTTTCTCGGAAAAAAGTGCTTTCACCAGAAAAAAGACTTTTTCAAAAAAAGTACCTTTTTCAAAAAAAAAAAAAATATAATTACTTTTACAAAAAAAAAGTACTTTTGCAAAAATAATACTTTTTCAAAAAAAAAATACGTCTGTTTTTCTCAGAAAAAAGTCATTTTTCCAAAAAGGAAATTTTCCATAGAAAATCTCATTTTTTCAACAAAAAATTAACGATTTTTTTCAAAAAACTACATACTATTCTAAAAAGTAATTTTTTAAAAAGTTACAAATCAAAATACTTTTTCCAAAAAATACTTTTTCCCAACGAATATATCTGTTTTTAAATCTTAAGTTTAAATCTGCTGTAGTGTGTCTTTTCAAAAGTTGATACTTTACTTACAGTGCAATCTTTTTATTTAAATTTAGTTTGCTACGCACGTATCTGGTAACATACTTTTGAGTATTTTTTTTACTATATATGTTACGATATCTAAAAATCCATTAAAGCGACTCGTGTTCAGCACAAAGAGACCATTTTTTTTTTTCGAAATAAATGTAAGCCTTAAACTTTGATTGATATGCATCATGTGTTAACGTGGTCCAATTTGAATAAAATGTTTACAATTTTTTTTAGACTAAATTCCGATCGGCGCTCCTTGAAATGCGACATTTTAAAATTAAGTAGCTAAACTAGTCTTTGTGTTATAACGATGTTGTTTTTTTTTTAGAAATTTTAATGGGTTTTTATTAAAGAAAATTGTAATTATTAACGAAAAGGTTAAAATGAAGGGTAAACATACAAGAACGCTTGAAAGACATCTGAAATCGTCCAAAATATAAATAAAAGTGAATTGGAAAACATAATTTAGTTTAAACAAGACCTATATTTTTAAACTTTCCAATTATATATTTTTTTCTTTATCATTATTTCTTTCAAACTACAATCACTCTAGTGAGCTTTAACGCTTCCTTGGAAAATTTACGATTTTATATATATTTTACCTCTATTTTTAAATAAGTCTAAATTTCACAAACTTTAAACATTTTTTCATACAAAGATGTGTTAAATTTTACCGCCACTTTTAAACGCCAAAACATGGGATTGGGCCGCTCAAAAATACGTTTATCATATATTTTTTTTGCTCATTTATCGCCTATCTGCAAAATCTGAAACTTCTGAGTTCACGAATAAAATATACGTAGTTTTTTGTACGGTTATAAATCTTTAATTCCACGAGTTAAAACGTTTGCATAAAAGTATTCATTATTTTATAAACACTTATAAGTTTTTGTTTGCCAGTGTATTTAACCGGACATAATTATATAAATTCATATATAAAATTAATTTCATAGACAAATTTTAATATGATGTCATATATAGTTGCGTCTTATCGCATCTCGCTCAATATATTATTGTATATTGCATATATAATACGCTAAAACTAATACAATTAATAATGACTTTATATATACCTAGATGTTGTACCCCAATGTTTGTCGTTTGAATTGATTTCTTTCTGGTTCTCAAATTTCTACACCTTATACACAAAAGATGTAGAAATCCTAGAAAAAGAACTTGTTTCATTTGTTGCATTAGGAGTTTTTAATTTAGTTTTAGATTTTTTTCAATGTAAAAAGTCAAATTAAGTTTACACGTTTTTCCGTGTTTGTTCTTCAGTGGTGTCAGTTACTAAATTCCATAAAATCTTCATTTTCAAAGTTTTTTTCTCAAACGTCTTATTTTTTTGGTAATTTGAATAGAATTTTTTGAATAAAATAAAATGTATAAATGGAAAGGAATTTGCTACAAATTATAAAGTTGTAAACTTTTGTCTAAAAGAATTAATAACGTTGAAGCAAAACCCGTATTTGACGGTAAGTATTTCTGCAAATATTTCGGATTTTACTGAAGTTTTAAAACCAATAACCGGATACAACTATAGCTTATTTTGTATTTATTAGTATCAGTTCAGATATAAATTTATACCGCTATATAAAATCGGATTAAATTGTATCGCGACGTTATTCGGATGCAATTTAATCTGCTATTAAATTAAAACTAAACTAATGCAAACTTATATAATCATATGGGCCCATTTCTCCTATAAAATTTTATTTAGACCCATTAATTTTCGTATGCTTATAAAAAGCTTCATATTAAATCTATTTAATCGGGTTGTTAGAAGTCGAAAGTTTCTGTGTGCACTAGGGTTATAACTTTTGACTTTCTTTGCAATTATCAAATTTTAGCTACCGTAAATACTCCACAAAAATATAAAGTAACGACATTTTATTTTTTTGCGGTTTTCAAAAATGTTTCCGCATAATCCTCTTTTTGTTTAATTAAACTAAAAATTAATATTTAGCTAAAATTTTAACGTAATTAGACAATAACGATGCATATCCAACTTAAAGGACAAAAACGTTTTCACATTTGACGTGTTTCGCGGATTTTCATAACACAGATTAAAACGTTGTTTCGCGATATAGATATCAAAATTAGCAAAATAACGAACACAATACGAAAAATGTTATTTAAAATATCATGTCCAGCAATATTAGTCAACTATTACAACTTTAATGTTAAAAACTTGACAAAAAATTAATTTTAAGGAAATGCTCCTTATGCAGGAAGTTTTTGTTTTAAAATGACGATTTCTATTATTAATACATTATTCAAAATAAAAAATCGAAAAATTGATAGCATTTTTCACAAAAATATTACATTTAAATTTCAATATTCCAAGTAGTTTCAAAATAATAGTCGTTTTAACTCCAAAACTTCATTCACATTGTATGTATTTTTTAATTTTCATTATAATTTTTCTCAACCCTTATTTTTCGTAACGCAATTCACTGAAGTTTTTGAGTTCAAACGGGTTAAAAAATAGTAACGGGTTTTTAAAACAAAAAGCAACGGGCTTTCCAAGAAAAGTAAAATTTTTTTTTCTTTTTTAAGTAACGGTTTTTGTTATAAGTAACGGTACTTTTCAAAAAAATAACGGTGTTTTTAAAAAGTAACGGTATTTTTCATCTGTATATCTATATAAAAGAGTAGTGTGTGATACTGACTGACTCAACATCGCCCAGCCTAGCACCTGGTCATAGAAACTTGAAATTTGGCATATAGGTTTCTCCTGGGAAGGTGACCTCCACTAAGATGGAATTTTTTGATATTGCATCGTAGATGGCCAACAAGTGGGAAAAGTCCTCCTTTTTTCCTGACTGTATCAACATTGCCCAGCCTTGACAACTGGGCCAAATAACCAAAAATTTGGTATACAGTTTCCTCCTGGAAAGGAGAATTCAAATAAGACGGAGTTTTTTTGATATTCCAACGAAGATGGCCAAAAAGTATTCCGAAAAAAGTATCTTATTCCAAAAAAATATCTTCTTCCAAAAAAAGTACTTTTTAAAATTGCTTTACTCTATGCAGTAAAAGCCGCTTAAGATGAACTCCGAGAAAATTTTGTTCGTTATAAGCGATATTTTTATTAACATTTTTAAAAATATAAACAAATTATAGCTTGCTAATTGCTTAAGGAATATGGTGATTGCGTATACTATTATTTTCTTTTTTTCCTACATATGTATATCATTTTACACAAACTATTTTATTTATATTTTATTATTTTTGAGGATGTAGATTAGATATCTTTAGTAGTTAAGCTTTAGTTTAACCTAGATTTCATTCATACCCTGTTTTTAGATGACGTTTTTATTCACACGAACGAAACAACCATATCAAAATACATGCAATACAAAATACATGTAGTCACTCATTCGTGTAGCGGCGAACGTCTTGTAAAAACCAGTGCTTAGTTTTTCAGATGCGGTTTACATTATTTTTAATTTAGGTTTAACCCATCATTGTTGGCCAAAAACAGCTTTTAGATAATAATTTATTTAGGTGATGCCACATTGTAACGTATTTACAAAAAAAAATATAAAACGCTACCACCTATTTTGGGCAAATCCAACCGGAAATTAAACATTTTGTCAAAATCAATGTGACATCATCGTGCAATTTAACATTTCTTAAACTAGAACTGAAAAACAGTAGGCCCAGTTAAATTCAGTTTAAGTTTGATTTGAGTTTAAATTAACAGGAAAATGAACTAACTATAATTGACATCCCAAAATCTAGGCCTTAGTAGCTTCTATTAGCCATATGTATATACATATGGAATAAATAAATTTGATGAAATAAAAAAAAAATACATTTTTTAAAAACAATTTCAGAAGTTATCGAATATTTTCATTGGATTTTTTAAATGAACCTGTTTAGAGATGCCCCTAAACGAATGCACATTAGTATGCCCTTATACTAACGCACGTCACTGTATGATATTTAGTATTCCTTCATTCTTAATCCCTTTGTTTACTAAAACTAACTTTAAAGTTTTGTTATTGTTTTAGCTAAGCAAAACCCTTTCCTAAGCTTTAACGAGACATTATTAAACAATCAAACTTTACTCTAGTTTCGATAGTCAATCATTTCACAAACAAAAAAGTGAACAAACATACATACATACAGTGACGTGTAAACAAATTAAACACTACAAATAAAATAAAATTTTAAATGAAACAACAGTAACAATTAACAAATTAATATTAAACAAAAATAGTAAGTTTATACAATTAAATTAAGAATTTTCCATTTTACCACAACACAAGTACCAAAACTATTGACAAAAGAGTACCAAAAAAAATTTAATTTTCTAAAAATGTACCAATTTCAAGAATGTCCCTTTCCAAAAAAAAGTACCGAAATTTTCAAAAAAAAACCAAAAAATTTAGCCTTTACAGAAAAAAGTACCAAAAAAAGTACATTTTCCAAGAGAAAAAGTACCGAAAGAGTTAATTTTCAAAAAAAAAGTACCTAAAACTTTTCCTTTTTACCAAAAAAAAATACTAGAACTATTTGCAAAAAAGTACCAAAAAAATTAAATTTTCTAAAAAAGTACAGATTTCAAAACTGTTCCTTTTCAAAAAGAAGTACCAAATTTTTCAGAAAAAAATAATTATCGGAAAAAGTCTATTCCAAAAAAAAAGTACCCTTTTCAGAAACAAGCTCCAAAAAATATTGTTAAAAAGTACCAAAAAAATGTCATATTGTTAAAAATACCAATTTCAAAAAAATACTTTTTCCCTTTTTCCAAAAAATATGTATCTTTTCCAAAAAAAAGTAACGAAAAAGTTTCCTTTTCAAAAAGAAAAAAAAACTACCAAAAATTTTAATTTTTACCAAAAAAAAGTACCAACCAAATTTTATTTTTCTACAAAAGTGCCGATTTCAAAACAGTTTCTTTTACAAAAAAAAGTACCAAAAAAATTTCTTTTTCCAAAAAAAAGAGGTACCAAAGGATGTACCTTATCTTTTCCAAAAAAAAGTAACGAAAAAGTTTCCTTTTCAAAAAAAAAAAAAAACTACCAAAAATTTTAATTTTTACCAAAAAAAAGTACCAACCAAATTTTATTTTTCTACAAAAGTGCCGATTTCAAAACAGTTTATTTTACAAAAAAAGTACCAAAAAAATTTCTTTTTCCAAAAAAAAGAGGTACCAAAGGATGTACCTTATTCAAAATAATTTAATTTTTCTAAAAAAAGTACCAATTTCAAAAAAGACCAAAAAGTATTGGAAAATAGTACAAAAAAATAATTTTTCAAAAAAAGTACTTTTTCCAAAAAAAAAGGATTTTTTTTCAAAAAAGATACTCAAATACAGTGTTGCCAGGAGATTTGTTTTTAAATCCCAACGTCAATGAAAAAAAATCCCTTTTTTCCCTACAGACAGAAAAAATATTCCCTACATTTTTCCCTACACATTTTTTTTAATAAATGCAAAAATTTTGTTTTTTAGCAGTAAATTATATTTACTTATATTATAAATTTGTACAGTAATTCATTCAGATACAATAGATTTTTAATAAACAAAAATAACAGAAAGTAAAAAATAACATAAAAACTAAAAATAAAAAATGCCATTTTTATAAAATACTCGTATAAACACTTATGGCCTGTTTCACGATTTCGAAAGAATGCTTTTTTGATTTGGGTTTCTCTAACTAAATTTCTATGCGAACGATGACTTGAAGTACAAGTCGAATGAAAACGTAAAAGTTTTCATACAAAATTTGGTTTCTCTATTTCGAACGAGTTGTCAACAGCGAGAACGTAAATGTCAAAACCATTTACATTTATGCAAAGCCAAGAGCACATGCAAACAATGGTGCCAAAAGTTTAAACTTATTTCTCATTTTTCCAGTGCCACCAGATTTGTTGGTTTTATTCTGTTACACTAAAAAAAATAAATGGTTATATTTTGCATTGTTTATTATAAATTATAAATAGAATAAAATTTTTAATAAAAAAAATCCCTACAATTTGACTGGAAAACAAAATCTGTCCTTTTTCCCTACAGATGAATTATTTGGAAAAAATCCCTACGAAAAGGGAAAAATCCCTACACTTGGCAACACTGCTCAAATATGTACTCTTGCCAAAAAAAAATTACCTTTTCCAAAAAAATTTCTATTTTTCCGAACAAAACTACCAAAAAAATTTTTTTTTCTAAAAATGTAGCAATTTTAAAAAGTACTTTCTGTGTATCTTACAAAAAAAAAGTACCCTTTCAAAAAAATACCGAAAAAGTACATATTCCAAAAAAAAAACTACCAACAACATTTAATTTTCAAAAAAAGTACCAATTTCAAAAAAGTACTTCTTCCCAAAAAAAAACACCTTTTTCAAAAAAAGTTACCATTTCCAAACAAAAAAGAAATACATTTTTTTTAAAAAATACTTTTTCCATAAAAAATACCTTTACCAAAAACAGTACTTTTTCCGAAAAAAAAAATACTTTTTCCTAAAAAAATTTCCATTTCCAGCCTAAAGTAATTTCCACAAAAACAAAAAGTATCTTGAAACAAATATACCAAAAACAATTTAATTTTTCTAAACAAGTACCAATTTCAAAACAGTACTTTTTCCAAAAAAAAAGTACATTTTCGAAAAAAACTGCCATTTTTCAAAAAAAAAGGGAAATTTTTTTAGCTTTAAATATATATATTTTCCCAAAGTATGATCATAAACTAGCCAGTCCTTAAAACTCGGGCATAATGGGGCCAAAAATTGTGGTGTGCATTAACATTACCTGAATAACTAAAATAACGTTACCCTTAAAATGCCGTTACCAAAATAACTGAAAAATCTTTTACCCTAAAATAACGTTACCGAAATATCTAAAATAACGTTAACTGAAGTATCGTTAGATGTGCGCCACTACAATGCTTTGGAGGCTGTCGTTGCCGCCTAAACAAACTTGAGGGGCACATTAGGCGGCACTCCTCTAGAGTTTCGACAAGGAATATTTTTTCTCAAATATGTATCACCAGACAGTCAATACGGACAGTTCTGCTTAAGGATTTTCATTTCTTTCCTTTAAAAAGTAGACATGCCCCTTAGCTTGTAATGTTCTCTGTAATTTGCACAGAATTTCGCTTGCATTTGACGTCATCGTTCGTGGAAGTCATTTTAATCACATTGTTTTTTAAAAGATATGTTTGTTAGTTAAGCTTTAGTTAAACCTAGAATTTATACCCTGTTTTTAGATGACGCTTTTCTTCACACGAACGAAAAAACCATATCAAAATACATGCAATACAAAAACAAAATACATGTAAGTCACTCATTCGTATAGCGGCGAACGTCTTATAAAAACCAGTGCTTAGTTTTTCAGATACAGTTTACATTATTTTTAATTTAGGTTTAACCCATCATGGTTGGCCAAAAACAGCTTTTAGATAATAATTATTTGAAGAAATAAAAAAAAAATGAATACATTTTTTAAAAACAATTTCAGAAGTTATCAAATTTTTTCAGTGGATTTTTTAATGAACATATTTAGAGATGTCCCTAAACGATTGCACATTAGTATGCCCTTATATTAACGCACGTCACTGTATGATATTGAGTATTCCTTCATTCTTAATCCCTTTGTTTACTAGAACTAACTTTAAAGTTTTGTTATTGTTTTAGCTAAGCAAAACCCTTTCCTTAGCTATAACAAGACATTATTAAACAATCCAACTTTACTCTAGTTTCGATAGTCAATCATTTCACAAACAAAAAAGTGAACAAACATACATACATACAGTGACGTGTAAACAAATTAAACACTACAAATAAAATAAAATTTTAAATGAAACAACAGTAACAATTAACAAATTAATATTAAACAAAAATAGTAAGTTTATACAATTAAATTAAGAATTTTCCATTTTACCACAACACAAGTACCAAAACTATTGACAAAAGAGTACCAAAAAAAATTTAATTTTCTAAAATGTACCAATTTCAAAACTGTCCCTTTCCAAAAAAAAGTACCGAAATTTTCAAAAAAAAAAATAATTACCGAAAAAAATCCCTTTCCAAAAAAACGTACCAAAAAAATTAGCCTTTACAGAAAAAAGTACCAAAAAAAGTACATTTTCCAAGAGAAAAAGTACCGAAAGAGTTCATTTTCAAAAAAAAAGTACCTAAAACTTTTCCTTTTTACCAAAAAAAAAAAAAATACTAGAACTATTTGCAAAAAAGTACCAAAAAAATTAAATTTTCTAAAAAAGTACAGATTTCAAAAATGTTCCTTTTCAAAAAGAAGTACCAAATTTTTCAGGAAAAAATAATTATCGGAAAAAGTCTATTCCAAAAAAAAGTACCCTTTTCAGAAACAAGCTCCAAAAAATATTGTTAAAAAGTACCAAAAAAATGTCATATTGTTAAAAATACCAATTTCAAAAAAATACTTTTTCCCTTTTTCCAAAAAATATGTATCTTTTCCAAAAAAAAAGTAACGAAAAAGTTTCCTTTTCAAAAAAAAAAAAAAAACTACCAAAAATTTTAATTTTTACCAAAAAAAAGTACCAACCAAATTTTATTTTTCTACAAAAGTGCCGATTTCAAAACAGTTTCTTTTACAAAAAAAGTACCAAAAAAATTTCTTTTTCCAAAAAAAAAGAGGTACCAAAGGATGTACCTTATTCAAAATAATTTAATTTTTCTAAAAAAAGTACCAATTTCAAAAAAGACCAAAAAGTATTGGAAAATAGTACAAAAAAATAATTTTTCAAAAAAAAATACTTTTTCCAAAAAAAAAAAGGATTTTTTTCAAAAAAGATACTCAAATACAGTGTTGCCAGGAGATTTGTTTTTAAATCCCAACGTCAATGAAAAAAAAATCCCTTTTTTCCCTACAGACAGAAAAAATATTCCCTACATTTTTCCCTACACATTTTTTTTAATAAATGCAAAAATTTTGTTTTTTAGCAGTAAATTATATTTACTTATATTATAAATTTGTACAGTAATTCATTCAGATACAATAGATTTTTAATAAACAAAAATAACAGAAAGTAAAAAATAACATAAAAACTAAAAATAAAAAATGCCATTTTTATAAAATACTCGTATAAACACTTATGGCCTGTTTCACGATTTCGAAAGAATGCTTTTTTGATTTGGGTTTCTCTAACTAAATTTCTATGCGAACGATGACTTGAAGTACAAGTCGAATGAAAACGTAAAAGTTTTCATACAAAATTTGGTTTCTCTATTTCGAACGAGTTGTCAACAGCGAGAACGTAAATGTCAAAATCATTTACATTTATGCAAAGCCAAGAGCACATGCAAACAATGGTGCCAAATGTTTAAACTTATTTCCATTTTTCCAGTGCCACCAGATTTGTTGGTTTTATTCTGTTACACTAAAAAAAATAAATGGTTATATTTTTCATTGTTTATTATAAATTATAAATAGAATAAAATTTTTAATAAAAAAATCCCTACAATTTGACTGGAAAACAAAATCTGTCCTTTTTCCCTACAGATGAATTATTTGGAAAAAATCCCTACGAAAAGGGAAAAATTCCTACACTTGGCAACACTGCTCAAATATGTACTCTTGCCAAAAAAAAATTAACTTTTCCAAAAAAATTTCTATTTTTCCGAACAAAACTACCAAAAAAAATTTTTTTTTTCTAAAAATGTAGCAATTTTAAAAAGTACTTTCTGTGTATCTTACAAAAAAAAGTACCCTTTCAAAAAAAATTTAATTTTCAAAAAAAGTACCAATTTCAAAAAAGTACTTCTTCCCAAAAAAAAACACCTTTTTCAAAAAAAGTTACCATTTCCAAATAAAAAAGAAATACATTTTTTTAAAAAAATACTTTTTCCATAAAAAATACCTTTACCAAAAACAGTACTTTTTCCGAAAAAAAACATACTTTTTCCTAAAAAAAATTCCATTTGCAGCCTAAAGTAATTTCCACAAAAACAAAAAGTATCTTGAAAAAAATGTACCAAAAACAATTTAATTTTTCTAAACAAGTACCAATTTCAAAACAGTACTTTTTCCAAAAAAAAAAGTACATTTTCGAAAAAAACTGCCATTGTTAAAAAAAAAGGAAATTTTTTTAGCTTTAAATATATACAAGGTGGCGCAAAAGTAATCCTCCTATCAGAAAATGCTATAAATTTTGCGATTGGCCCCTAATGTCAGTTCTGTTTTGACATTTGTGTAGTAAACACATGCGAAATACACGTTAATAAACAATGTTACGCTACACTGCTCCAGAACGCGGAATATTGGTAACTATTTATTTGAATATTGGTGACTATTTATTTGTCGAAGATTTCCTGGCCGTCCAACGCCTACTGGTGAAACACTGCGACATTTAGCCGCTCGCCTCGAAGAGACTGGCACAACACGAGATGCTGCCAGGCGTGGCAGACCCCGGAGTAGCCGTTCTGCAGAGAATATTGCTGCTGTAGCCGAGGATGTCACGGAAGCGCCGTCGAAATCGACCAGACTACGTGCCACGCAAATGGGTATCAGTCGACGGTCTTTACAGCGAATTTTGGTACAAGATTTGAAGATGTTTACGTACAAAGTCCAGACGGTGCATCAGCTGTTAGCTGCTGACCGCCAACCGCGTGTTACATACGCTCAAGCCATCCTTAATCACCACCAAGAGAAAGATGATTTTTCATCAAAAATAATCATGGGTGATGAGGCCCATTTCCATCTTAACGGGTACGTAAATAAGCAAAATTTACGCTTCTGGGGCACTGAAAATCCGCGTGTAACCCACGAAGATCCATTACACCCGCTCAAAGTCACTGTATGGTGTGCTGTTTTCGCTGGAGGAGTCATCGGACCTTTTTTCTTCGAAGACGTCGCGGGCCAAACGGTTACTGTGAATGGTGAGCGCTACAGAGCAATGATCAACGAGTTCTTTTTGCCGCAACTTGATGAATTGAATGTAGCAATTTTAAAAAGTACTTTCTGTGTATCTTACAAAAAAAAGTACCCTTTCAAAAAAAATTTAATTTTCAAAAAAAGTACCAATTTCAAAAAAGTACTTCTTCCCAAAAAAAAACACCTTTTTCAAAAAAAGTTACCATTTCCAAATAAAAAAGAAATACATTTTTTTAAAAAAATACTTTTTCCATAAAAAATACCTTTACCAAAAACAGTACTTTTTCCGAAAAAAAACATACTTTTTCCTAAAAAAAATTCCATTTGCAGCCTAAAGTAATTTCCACAAAAACAAAAAGTATCTTGAAAAAAATGTACCAAAAACAATTTAATTTTTCTAAACAAGTACCAATTTCAAAACAGTACTTTTTCCAAAAAAAAAAGTACATTTTCGAAAAAAACTGCCATTGTTAAAAAAAAAGGAAATTTTTTTAGCTTTAAATATATACAAGGTGGCGCAAAAGTAATCCTCCTATCAGAAAATGCTATAAATTTTGCGATTGGCCCCTAATGTCAGTTCTGTTTTGACATTTGTGTAGTAAACACATGCGAAATACACGTTAATAAACAATGTTACGCTACACTGCTCCAGAACGCGGAATATTGGTAACTATTTATTTGAATATTGGTGACTATTTATTTGTCGAAGATTTCCTGGCCGTCCAACGCCTACTGGTGAAACACTGCGACATTTAGCCGCTCGCCTCGAAGAGACTGGCACAACACGAGATGCTGCCAGGCGTGGCAGACCCCGGAGTAGCCGTTCTGCAGAGAATATTGCTGCTGTAGCCGAGGATGTCACGGAAGCGCCGTCGAAATCGACCAGACTACGTGCCACGCAAATGGGTATCAGTCGACGGTCTTTACAGCGAATTTTGGTACAAGATTTGAAGATGTTTACGTACAAAGTCCAGACGGTGCATCAGCTGTTAGCTGCTGACCGCCAACCGCGTGTTACATACGCTCAAGCCATCCTTAATCACCACCAAGAGAAAGATGATTTTTCATCAAAAATAATCATGGGTGATGAGGCCCATTTCCATCTTAACGGGTACGTAAATAAGCAAAATTTACGCTTCTGGGGCACTGAAAATCCGCGTGTAACCCACGAAGAGCCATTACACCCGCTCAAAGTCACTGTATGGTGTGCTGTTTTCGCTGGAGGAGTCATCGGACCTTTTTTCTTCGAAGACGTCGCGGGCCAAACGGTTACTGTGAATGGTGAGCGCTACAGAGCAATGATCAACGAGTTCTTTTTGTCGCAACTTGATGAATTGGGATTGGAAAACATGTGGTTCCAACAGGACGGTGCAACGGCACACACTGCACGTGCCACAACCGATATGCTGAAGGATGCATTTCCCGGGCGCCTAATCTCCCGTTTTGGCGATTTGCACTGGCCAGCAAGATCGCCTGATTTGACCGCTCCAGACTTCTTTTTGTGGGGCTTTTTGAAGTCGCGGGTTTATATCAACAAGCCTCAGACTCTTGCAGCTCTTAAAGACAATATCCGTCAAGAATGTGAGGACCTATCGCCGGATGTTTTGGCCAAAGTGATGGAAAATGCCATAAAAAGGTCTCAAATGACAATCAACTGTGGCGGCGCACAGTGGTCAATTTCGCGAGATAGCGGTCAAAACTCTATAACTTTTGAACGGATTGGTATTTTTTTACGCAATTTATTTTGTTCAATAGGAGGGACTTTAAGCTTCAATTTGCGTGTTCAAACGTAAAAATCGACTGATAGGAACGTAAGTAATGTGGAGTTAAAAATGCATTTTAATTTTTTGTTGAGTTTCCATGTAAAAGTTGAATATTTTGACATTTTAAATAGGTATTTTTTTTATAATTTCTTCAATCGTATTTTACAACCAATACTTATTTATTATTCCTAAACTTAATTTTGGTCAGAAAATGCCAACATTTGGCCCCTGACATTTATTTATTCTCAATATTCACAGGGGCCAAAGGTTGGTTTTTTTGGAAGAAAGCTAATTCTTGTGAGGATTAAACTGAAAAATAACACTGAAATTCCCAACAATATCAATACCATTTGGATATATTATATACAGAACACAACATCGATATAATTTTAAGTAAACTTTTACTATTGATTTAAAGTGGACATATATTTTATTTAAATGTATTAATAAAAATTTATACTAAAATTAGAAACAAATTAGTAAAAATTTCTTCCAAATAGCTTTGATTTTTATTTTGCAGTAGTTGTTTAGCTTCTTCATCTAACTCTAATGAGGTTGATTTCGATTTTTGTCGAATACTGGACATATATGGGTCTGATGTGCACAACAAAATATTAATAAGATCTTCATTAGTACAATATCTGGAAATTTTTCTTGTATTGTGCTCGCGAAAGAATCTGTAGTATTTGTTCCTTTTTTCTTGCGCTTCTTCTGAGAGATCTCCAATTGGAAGCATATTGTGCTGAATTATTTGTTCCCCATGGAACAAAATTTTGTGAACTGTGGTTGGCATATGTCTCCAAGAATATTTTTGGTTATAAAGGGTTGCTGTCTCATTAGCATAATGACCAAATTTTTTTGCATCTATCTTTTTGCTACATGCTATAACTTCTAATATGATTTGGAATCGTCGTATTAAATCATAATCTACTCCAGTTATAGAAGCTGCAGTTTCTGGATCGGAAAAAAATCTCCTTGCTGTGTTTCCATCATTAGTATTTCCTTCTCCTTGCTTTGGCTGGTCAATTATAAGGCCTATCTCACGGTATTTTTCTTGAATATCTTTTTTTTTTTGCTTTCTTTTTTCCAAATTTTCTTTGTTGTTTCTCACTGTTTCGCCTAACGGGCCAAATTCCAAATCGTATCCCAATTTAAGAATATGCTCCATAAAACGAATTCTAGCAAGAAGAGGTGACATTCCAAATTCATATGCTTCATTAAAACTATCGTCTTGTGTTGGTGGTTGGCTCAATTGTTTTTTGGCATATGGTGCAGCTTGACGAAGACTTTGTTTCGGTTAAAGCTTGTGCAACTATTCCATCGATCATTGTAAGTGACATTTTAAAGTTAACTTCGATGCATTGGTCATTAAATTCAAATATCACTGGTTGAAGTTCTTTAATTTCATCTCTTATTTTGCCAACTTCTTCAGTTATGACATCTTTAGTTTCTTTTTTGTAAGCAAACTTTATTGGTCTACAAAATTTTGTTGACGAGGGAATTTCATTCTTCCATACATCTATCTCTGCAGCTCTACTAGTTGACGGCTCTGAACCAATATAAGTTTTTGTTAAACGTAATGGAACGAAAGAAATCATGAATAAATTGGCATCTGATGAATTTTCCGCATTACATTGTTTGTATTGTTTCTGGCCAGAGGACCCATCACATCCCCATTTAGAAATTAAAGTCATGCTGCAATTTTTAAACTTCTTTAAATAGTCAGCATCAAATGTCTTTAATAATCGTTCTGCAGTGTGTTCAAGAAGATCCTGCAATTTTATTTCTGCTGAACTTGAAGTTACACTAATAGCAGTTGGTGAAGGTAAGCAATCTTTTTTGGCAGAAACTATATCTCGATATGATGGAAAAATTCCACAATTTTTTTCATTGGTTCGCTTCCCCAATTCTGTATATTGGTTTTTAGTCATTTTCAAATCCAAAAATAGTGCAAATGCTTCTTCTGGAGTAAATTTATGTTCTTCAGTTGGTGTCGGCATACTTTCTAAAATCCTTTTTGTGCGTCTGGGGCTTGCTTCCACTATTTTTTCAATGATAGCAATTTTACTCTTTTTAGTTTTCGATGGTTGAATTTGATGCAGAAATGAATCCTTTATGATGCTACAAGAAACTTCTTCATTGATATGTTTAAGCTTGCGTCTTCGTGATCTTTCACTACAATTATCAATTGGCTTTGCTGGTCGACCACCTTTTCCAGTTTCCGTGGTAGTTACTGATGGCTTTTTAAAAATAAGTTTATTTCTTAGCCATTCTTGGTTGCGTGAGTAAAACAATTTCTTGTTTCTGGAACATTGATTGTACCGTTTTCTTAAAGTATTTAAAAAGTTTTTTTATTTTTAAGTTATGAATTTTAATTTCTTGTTTGTCGCATATTTTGAATGTAAAATAATGTCGTTTTCATCTTTCCGTTCAAAATATATATCAGATAGAACACTATAACTGAATTTAGCCATTGTTTAAACAATAATGAAGAAAAAAATTAATGCATGAATTAATATACTATTGCTCAAAGTTTCAACATGATCTTTTTACCTCTTTGAAACATAATATAACAGGTACTTGGTTTTACCAGTTATTTCCATTGGTTTTAAATTTATTTGCAATTTTCAGGTATTTAAGTTGTGTAATATTAGATGGCAATAAAATCTTTTTTACCTTTTCCAAATGAATTGCTAGATACCACATAATTTGAGAGTTAACAGGTACTGGTAATAATATAACAGGTACTTGGTTTTACCAGTTATTTCCATTGGTTTTAAATTTATTTGCAATTTTCAGGTATTTAAGTTATGTAATATTAGATGGCAATAAAATCATTTTTTACCTTTTCCAAATGAATTGCCAGATACCACATAATTTGAGAGTTCTATTGTCATTTTTGTCAAAATTTTGATACACCCTTCTATGTGGA